>JAJPUD010008345.1:1004-48641 GCA_023553655.1 Myrmecobius fasciatus
ACTCCTTTCCCCTGATTTTTCTATTTTCCCTTCTATTAGTTTGTCCCTTACTTTTCCTCCTTTCCCTCCCACTTCCCTCTAGCAACAGACAAGTTTCTATGTGAAATCAAGTGTCTGATATACACTTTTAGAGCCCAACCTGATGAGAGTAAGATTTACACAATGCTCATCTCCTTCCCCTCCTTCTCTCAATTATATTAGGTTTTCTTTGCCTCTTCAAGAGATTTTACCTTATTTTACCTCCTTTTTTTTAGATCTTATTTTACCACTTTTTCCCTCTTTTCCCCAGTATGACAACCTTTCCTTCTCTAGTTCTCTTTTTCATATTATCAAAGTAATATCTAGTTAATTATACCCCCAAAATTTAAGTATCCCCCTAGTAAAAATAAAGTTCTCAAGGGTCCTTTCCTTTTTTACCTTTTTATGCATCTCTTGAGTTCTGTGTTTGGATGTCGAATTTCTTGTTCAGATCCGGTCTTTTCATTAGAAATAGGTGAAATTCACCTATATTATTGAATGACCATCTTCTTCCCTGGAGGATAATGCTCATTCTAGCTGGATAGGTAATTCCTGGCCGTAATCCAAGTTCCTTTGCCCTTCGGAATATCTGGTTCCAGGCCCTTCGATCCTTCAATGTGGAGGCTGACAGTTCGTGTGTGATTCTAATTATTGATCCTCGGTATTTGAATTGTTTCTTTCTAGTTGCTAGCAGAATCTTTTCCTTGGTGCTATAGTCCTGAAATTTAGCCACGATATTCCTTGGGGTTTTAATTTTGGGGTCTCTTTTGGGAGGTGATCGATAAATTCTTTTAATGGTGATTTTGCCTTTTGATTCTACAATCTAAGGGCAGTTTTCTTTCAGGATTTCCTGGAAGATAGTGTTTAGATTCTTTTTTTCATCATGGCTTTCAGGAAGTCCTATAATCCTTAGATTGTCTCTCCTAGATCTAGTTTCCAAGTCAGTTGTTTTTCCTAGGAGATATTTCATATTTTCTTCTAATTTTTTATTTTTTGTTTTTGTTTGACTGATTCTTGAAGTCTTATTGAGTCATTCAGTTACATTTGTTCAATTCTTATTTTTAAAGTGTTGTTTTCTTCAGTTACCTTTTTAAGCTCCTTTTGTAACTGGCCAATTTGTTCATTGAACTTCTTTTCCACTTCACTAATTTTATTTTTCAATAAATTGGTGTCTTTACCATATCTCTTTTGGAGGGCTTCTTGCACTGACTTCAGTGTATTTTCCCATTTATCCTCCAGCTCTCTTTTGAGATTCTGTATGCAATCTTCCAGAAAGGCCTTTTGAAAAGGGGACCAGTGATGGTCCTTAATAATATTTTCTGAAGTTTTTTCTAAAGGAACCTTAGGATCTAGGGTCAGCCCTTCTGTGCCGCGATAAAAGCTGTCTATGGTGAGAGCTCTCTTTTGCTTCTTAATTTTTTTTTTAGACAGCATGTATATATCTCTTTAAGGTTTGGAAAAACCGTGGCTAAAGCTCTTTGCCCTGGGGTAATTTGGCTAATTAATTTAATGTGCTGGGCTGGTGGGGGTAGGACTAAGTTCGAATTACTCCTTAAACAAGGCAAGTCTGCCAGAACACCTGCCCCCAATCCTGGCAGAGCGTCCCAAGTGCCTCAGATAAACCCCAGGTGTTTGGAGTTTGGAGTTTGGAGTTTTTGCCACAATGAGCTGAGTCCCACCCTCACTTCCAGCCCACACCACTCTTTATCCCTCTGTCTGAGTTAGACAAACCTGATGTGAAGTTCTTCAAAGATATCAGCAAGCAGTTTCCAAGTATTTCTGAAATTGTTGACTTGAAGATCATTTCAGAGGCTTATTTTATTGTTGATTTGAGAGAAGATCGGAGGAGACGCAGAGAGTCACGTTTTCACTCCGCCATCTTGGCTCCACCCCCATTCGAAACTATTTCTAGTCATATGAAAAGGTGCTCCAAATCACTATTGATCATAGAAATGCAAATTAAGACAACTGAGATACCACTACACACTTGTCAGATTGGCTAAGATGACAGGAAAAGGTAATGAGGAATGTTGGAAAGGATGTAGAAAAACTGGGACACTGATGGAATTGGTTGGTGGAATTGATCCAGCCATTCTGGAGAGCAATTTGGACCTCTGCTCAAAAAGTTATCAAACTGTACATACCTTTTGACCAAAAGTGTTTCTACTGAGCTTATATCACAAAGAGATTTTAACGGAGGGAAAGGGACCGCATGCAAAAATGTTTGTGGCAGCCCTTTTTGTAGTGGCAAGAAACTGGAAATTGAATGAATGCCCATCAATTGGAGAGTGGCTGAATAAATTATGGTATGTGAATGTTATGGAATATTATTGCTCTGTAAGAAGCGACCAGCAGAATGATTTCAGAGAGGCCTGGAGAGAGTTACATGAACTGATGCTGAGTGAAATAAGCAGAACCAGGAGATAACAAGACAACAACAAGAGTATACAATGATCAATTCTGATGGACAGATCCCTTCAACAATGAGATGATTCAAAAAGTTCTAATTGTTCAATGATGAAGAGAGCCCTCTACACCCAGAGAGAAGACTATGGGGACTGAGTGAGGATCACAACATAGCATTTTCACTCTTTCTGTTGTTTCTTGCATTTTGTTTTCTTTCTCAGTTTGCTTTTACTTTTTGATCTGATTTTTCTTGTGCAGCAAGGTAAGTGTATAAGTATACATATATAGAATTTAACATATATTTTAACCTATTAGCATGTATTGAACTACCTGCCATCTAGGGGAGGGGATGGGGGAAGGAGGGTTTAATTTGGAGCAGAAGGTTTTGCAAGGGTCAATGTTGAAAAATTACCCATGCATCTGTTTTGTAAATAAAAAGCTTTAATAATAATTAAAAAAACGTTTTCCCTTCCCAGATTGATTTTTTTTTCATTAGATAAAAGAGACCATTCTTTTTCCCATTTCATACGTAGCCTTGATCACTAATTGGGCATGGTCTTAGTCAAACTGAGATCTGTTAAAGACCATAGCTTTAAAAAGCCAAGATTTCCAACTATATCCAGGGACATCTTGAGTCATCTTGATTTATATCTTGCCACTAAATCTGGATGACTTGAGGAAAAATTGAGGCTGGTGATTTTGCACAACCATTTCTTGCCATGATATCACCTCTCCAATGTCATGGTCCTCTTGGAGAACAAAAAACAATAATATTTCTATGTTTGCAATGTGCCAATCATGTGTGGGGTATCTCAAAGTCCATACTGTTTTGTAAATGAGGAAACAATGGTCCATTGATATGATGTAATTTATTCTAAGTCACAGATATCTGAGCTAGAAGAAAGATTTGTACCTAGGTTTTATGTGTGGTATGCCATATGCCATGAAATCTAATTATGCTTCACTTTTCTCACCAATAAACATATGGTTTAAGATAACAATCTCTAGGGTTCACAGAATTATATAGAGAGAGCTAAAAAAAATTTCATCAGAGGTTGTATAGTCTAACCTTTTCGTTTTTACAGAGAGCTTTTTCATCTGTAAAGCTATATAATTCCATGATTGTAATAGAGCAAGATAAAATGAGCTCTGGGTTGATATATTGCTGACTAATTTGGCACATCCCTCAAACATTGTACTCTGGAACTATAATTCAATATTAACAAGATCACAAATGTGCAATCACACTCTTTCAAAGAGGAAGCTATTTCCAAAATGTAATTTCCTTATAAAGGATGTATTTTAGAGCAACTGAGTGAATCACCCCAAGTGATGCAGGAACACATTTTTCAGAAGGATCAAGGATAAAATCACCATGTGTTTTGACTTTTAGAGAATGAATTAGAATGTAATACATCAACTGATTTCAGCACAGAAGATACAAAGATAAATGGAAGAAATGTCACTTTAGAACAGTGAACCAATTAACATTTGGTTGATTTGATGTAATTCAATATTGTGCTGAGATAAATAATATTTTTAAAGTTTTAATGTTTTGACCTTTCTTTCTTACCCAGAATGCTAACATTATGATGCCATAAATCCTACATTCTTTATTATAACTATCCTTTTATCTTATATTTTTAAGAAGAAATTTCAAAATAATTAAATCAAAAATAATTTAAGATTTACAATGATGCAGTTTTCATTTTAGCCCTTTATTGCAACATAATTAATTTAACTCAAGTAGGAAAATGATAAATCCCTTTAATGTAAACACACACACACACACACACACAAACACCCAACACATGTATATATAAAATCCCACACATCTATATCTATGGCAAAGATTGGGTAGTAAGATATACTTTATCATTTGTGAGTCTAGGCACTTTCAATCTATTTTTCATGCTGTGGTGCATGGTCATGGTAATATGACAAAGCTAATTGGTGTTATATGTTTCTGATTCTTTCTGAGAGAATCTTATAAGGACCAGAAAACACTTATTAAGTTCTACCCAATCTCTTTTATTGGGAGACATAGTCAGAATGCTGAAGCAGAGGCAGAAAGAATTTAAGTTGAAATCCTACTTATGATTAAGAAATAGATTATTGTAATACTATATTTTGACTACGAAAAATTCATCATATTTAAGTGACTGATGCATCCACATAAAAAATTTTATTTCTCCTAACCTACTTTTCCTCATTTGTAAAATGAGCATTTTATTATACTACAAGCTTTTTTAAAGGATCAGATTATATTATCTATATCTTGACCTATCTTTATGCTTATCTATGTCATTTATAAATATAAATGAGTACCCATTTCTATTCTATTTATATGTACTTTTGCATTTACATATATACATATAAATGTGCATTTATACACATGTATATGTTTACACACATATTTTGTGTGTATTTATATATACTATACACATGTAGGTATGTTTATGTATATTATTGCATGTGTGTTTATATATAAATATATGCATTTGTATGTGTTTATGTATCATAAAATATATACAAAACATGATATTTATATAGTTAAACATACTTATATGTGTGTTATATGCATAATATGTATAGTTATTTATATTGTTATGTTATTCATATTATATTACATATATAAATATACACATTATTTTATTACATATTATATTATGGTATTATATATAGTTTTTCATATATAGCTATATGTATTATGTTATATATAGCTATGTGTATTATTATGTGTTATATTACTACATACATTACACACACATTTATAAATAGTTTAATATATGTATACATATGCATTATATATAATGATTTAAAAATCTCTGGGACTATATAAATGCCAAATATGAAATTTCAGTTTAAATGCTGCATTCCTTTTAAAGAGGTAGTTTGGCATAGTGGATAGGCAGTTGAATTCACATTCAGAAAGACCTGGTTTCATGTTCTGCCTCTGATACACACTAAATAGATGATTCTAGGTAAATCACTTAGTCTCTCAATGCTTAGAAAATAAGTTTCAGAGAAGTGGATTTTCTTAATGAAAGAGAGAATTTTCTTACAGGTCCAGTTATTGTGAGGGAAAATTTGGCAGTTTTTCTCTGTTATGTTACCATGGCCTGACCTGTAACTATTTTTCTTCTCTGTAATTCTGGGAAACCTATGTTCACTTTCTCAGGATAATGTTTTTTGTTTTTGTTTTTTTGGTAAAGCATTTGGGGGTAAGTGTATTGCCCAGCTAAGTGTTAAGTGTCTGAGAGTGGATTTGAACTCAGGTCTTCCTGACTTCAGGGTTGGTGCTCTATCTACTGTACCATATAACTGTCCCAAGATAATACTTTTCAATGATGAAAGTGAATGCTAAATTTCATTTTCTCGTGGCAAAATTAAGATATATTATTATTTTTTCCATGACAGTCAGACTCCTTGAAATCTATTCATGGACCCCAGGTCAAGAACCTTGCTTTATTCTATTTCAAAGCAGCTTTTATTGAATGTGTTTATTCCTTTTATATTTCTATGTGCTCTGGCTCTGGGATTTTATATCAAATCTATAACTTTTTTTATTAACAAATATCTTTTGTTTCTATAGTTACAGCGTTCTACTTAACCTATTAATTCCCTAATACTTCTATAAAAGAATATTATCAATGTTTGAATTATCAAAATGGTCATCTAACAAGTACTGCAAATGATTGATAAAGAAGGGTTAAGTTCACATACCATGAAGATCAGATCTATTTTACCATTTGTACATAATTGAGCCTTACATACATTTTAATTGTTAGAGCAATCTAACATGAAGTCACATAGCTCTTGAATAGACTTTAAGCATCCAATCCAATGCTTATTTCACTGATAAGGAAACAGAGATCAGGGAAGTTAAATGACTTTCCTGATCTCCCACAGCTAGGAATAATACAGCAAGGATTTGAAACTGCATTGTCAGACATAAAATGTAGGGTTCATTCCCCTGTGCCACTCTTTATTATCATACCCATTCCTACCCCTCACACCCATGGGAAAAAATGCACACATACACATGCATACACAAACACACGTACTTAAAATATTTGAAATATAGTCACATACATTTTGAAATTTTTAAAGAGTTGAGGATTCTAAAGGGGGTTAAATTAAAATGCAGTGCTTCTGTCCTTTTTCCCCCTCTCACTGTCTCTCTTGCTATTGCTTATTTATTTCTTCTATATAACAGACTCAGGTTTTTGTTCTATAAATATTTGTGGTTTGAATTGCCCAAGAGGCAGAAAAAGTTTGAACTCAGGAGATGACTTGAGTTAGGGTAGAATTCAAACTGTCCCTGTCCATTTCCTTTCTTTGAGGCCTGTTTCAAATATATATTCTGTAAATGAATAGAAATCAGTACAACTAATGGGTGAGAATAGAGAAGTCAGGAAGTTATTCCTATTACTCTATGTCAGTATGTCTAAAGTATCCTTATTAAAAACAAATAAAACAAACAAAACCCCAAAATCACACCAAACAAACAATAAACCCATGACATTAATTAGTGCTTTGTTTCCTTCAGATCCCTCTCAGGTCACCCTCAGTATAAAATCAACCTAGATTTCTCTCTATCCTATTTTTACTATCCAAAAGGCATATCTTTTCATAATGGCATCTTTCGTCTTCATCATATACTCCTCTGTAATTTAGGGACATGATGTGAAACAGTGGATAGATACTTGTCAGAAAGACATCTTCCTCAGTTCAAATACAACATTAAACACATAACTGCATTTAATTGACCTTAACATACATTTTTAAATTATTAAACCAATTCTAACATGAAGTCACAAAGACCTTGCAGAGACTTTAAGAGTCACCCAATCTGATGCATATTTCACTGATAAGGATGCAGAGACCAGAAAAGTTAAATGACTTCCCTGTTCTTCCACAAGTAGTGAATAATACAGCAAGGATTTGAAACTACATTTTCAGACTTAAAATCTAGAGTTCTTTCCTATGTGCCACTCTATATTACCATACCCATTCCTACCCCTCATGGGGGAAAAATACACACATGAACACACACATACATTCCCTTCAAATAACAAAAAAAATACTTTTAGTAGTTTTGAAAATTGAATACAATAAAATGCAGCAGACTAGAATTTGTTCAGCTGTGTGACTCTGGGTCACTTAACCCAGTTTGCCTGAATTCCTTTACTATAAAAGGAGGAGAAAGGAAATTGCAAATCACTCTAATATTAAGACAACACCAAATAGGGTTATGAAAGGTTGCATACAACTAACACATATGAGCAATGACCAAAAAAATGACCAAAATGAAATAAACCCTCTAAAATGACCAAAACAAAAATAAAACCAATGAATACACACACACACAAACACATTTTTTAATTTATTTGTTTAATAATAACTGTTAATAACGATGGTAAATCATCAGCATTTCTATGTTACCAACAAAGCCCAGTAACAAGAGATGGAAAGAAACATGCCATTTAAAATAAATGTGGACAACATAAAACATAAAATATTTGGGAACTTACTTGCTAAGGCAAAGACAGGAAATATATGAACACAATATCAAACACTTTTCACACAAAGTTAGATCTAAACAATTAGAAATCAGTTGCTCAATGGGTATAATAATATACATTATATAAGTATAATTTATAGTTAATATATAGTTAATATAAAAAAGTTAAATATATACTTATGTATATATAATATAATTTCAAAAAGTAATATAATAAAAATCACAGTTCTATCTAAATTGATCTATTTATTTGTGACATACCACTCAAATTATCAAAAAATTCCTTTAGAAAGCTAGGAAAAAATAAGGAAAAAATTCATCTGGAAGAACAAAACATCAAAAACATAAAGGGAATTGATAGAAAAAATGAAAAAGAAGGTAGCCTAGTCATACCACACTTAAAATTATAATGTAAAGTGGCTGTCAAAAAAGCCTATTATATTTAAGATATAATAGTCAATGACCATAGCAATATAGTCTTTGATAAACCCAAAGACTCTAGCTTCTAAGATAAGAACACACTATCTGACAAAAATTTCTGGGAAAATTGGAAAATTAATGACAGAAATTAGGCCAATGCCTATGCCTAATACCTTATATAAGGTTGAAATGAGTTCATGATTTAGACATAAAGGAAGATTCTATAAAAAAATATTAGTAGAGCAAGGAATATTCTACCTGTCAGATATGTGGAGAAGGGGGGAATTTGTGACTAAAACAAACTAGACATTATAAAATGCAAAATGAATAATTTTGGTTGCATTAAATTAAAGTTTTTGTACCAACAAAATCAATGCAGCCAAGATTAAAAGATCACAGAAACCTGGGAAACAATTGTCACAGCCAGTGTTTCTGATAAAGACCTCATTTCTAAAGCATATAAAGAACTAAGTCAAATGTGTAAAAATGCAAGTAATTCCCCAATTAATAAATGGTCAAATATGAGTAGACAATTTTCAGATAAAGAAATTAAAGACATTACTAATCATATAAAATATGCTCCAAACCACTATTGATTAGACAAATACTAATTAAGCCAATTCAGGTACTACTTCACACTTATCACACTTGTCTAAAATGCAAGGAAAAGATAATGATAAATGTTGGAGGGGATATGAAGGAAATAATGTGAAAGCTTGATGGAGTTGTAAAATAATCCAACCTTTCTGGAGAGTAATTTGGAACTATGGCCAAAGGGTTATAAAACTGTACATACCCTTTGATCCAGCAGAGTCACTACTGAGTCTGTATCCTAACAAGATGATAAAAGAGGGGGAAAGATCCATATACAAAATTGTTTGTGGCAGGTATTTTTAGTGGCAAGGATCTGAAAAGTGAATTGATTCACATGGGGATGAGTCAGTTGGGGAATGGCTGAATAAGTTATGGTATATGAATGTAATGTAATATTATCATTCTATAAGAAATGAAGAGGAGGTTAATTTCAGAAAAGCCCGAAAAACACACAAACAGATGGTGAGTGAAATAAATAATAGCAGGAGAAGATTGTACACAGCATTGTACACAGCAACAAGATTATGATTTGATCTCCTGTGCTGCACTTGGCTCTTCCCAATAATGCAGGAATTCGAGTAAAATCTAGTAGACTTGAGATGGAAAGTGCCATCTCCTTTCAGAGATAGAACTATGGAGTTTTAATATGGATAGAAGCATAGTATTTCCATCTTTTTCTTTGTTAATTTATTGTTTACATTTTTTCTTTCACATGTTTTTTCTTTCACTTCTGGTTTGATTTTTCTTGCACAGCATAAGACATATGGAAAAAGGTTTTAAAGGATTGTGAATTGCTTACTGTCTTAGGAGGGGGAGAGGAAAAGGGAAGGAGAAAAAAAAAAACTGGAACATAAAGTCTTACCAAAATGAATATTAATTGTTTTGCATCCATTTAGGAAAAAATACTATTTAGGAAAAAATAGCTGCTAACATTTACACAGTGCTTATGATTTTCAAAGTGCTTTCAAATTGCCTCATTTGTTGTTCACAATTATTGAGTATAATTATTATCCCCTTTACTGATAAAGGAACAGATTCAAGGTGGTTATATGAATTTTTCTTTGCTACACAATTACTAAAAGTAGAGTTGATATTTGAACAGTTTTCTAGTCTAGAACTAATTTTTCTTTTTTGGCCATGTTGAATTCTCTGTGAGATGTAGGGTAATAGGCACTATATATGGAAAGCAGTGAAATTGAGGTAATATGACATATTAGTCAGTAAGACCTGAATTCAAATAAATTGAGGGCATATATGTTACTAAATATGTAACTTCTGTTGAATCCCTTCATCTCTCTGAGATAGTTTGTTCATTCTGTAGAAAAGATGTAATAATAGTCCCTATTTTACAAGGTTGTTCTGATGATCACATAAGCCATTAAAAGTAAAGATTTTTGCAAATTTAAAATCTTATATAAAGGTGAGCTATTTTTGAAAAGAATTCTATATCAGGAAAAATAAAATTTTTTATGGCATTTAGATAAAATGTAAAATAGAAAACATAACCAACTAACCATATTCTATGGAAATCTAAGTTAGTCTATATCCTATGTCAGTTTTAGATTATTTGAGAAGCTGAATTATTATTTTGAATATTGATTATATTATAAATTATAGATTTAGATCTAGAAGAGACCTAGATACTATCTGGCTCAGCTTTTTCATTTGAAAGATGAGGAAACTGAAATGTAGAGTATAAATGACTTACCCAATGCCACACTGATTAAAAATGGTGTTAGGATTCAAATCCCCTCAACCAGTGCCCCCTCCTCTCTACTATGATGACTTATTTTCTAAACATCAGTAATCTCTGAAACACAAATTACAGACATGCCTTTTTGCCTTTTTGGGATCATTGACAAATGTCTTCACAAATGAAACAAAAAACATATTTTGTCTGTCATCAAGACAGACAAAATTAGTTTAAATGAATAGGCTATCTACAGGTGAGGTACCTCTTTATGAAATAAGAAAGTTAGGAGAGATTTCTTAAGATTAATGTTTCAGAACTTCAAATGAAGTAATACATTTACATAGTTCTGATGATCCATTAATTTTCCAACATTATTATAATGGAATATATGTAAATCCTGGATTAGCAAAAACACATCATCAAAATGAGGACTGTGAATGATCTTTGGAAAATAGTTTACTAGTCATGCATTTTAGATTTCATCACAGCAATTTTTTTCACTTAAACATACTATTAGAAAGCAATAAACTTCAAAACTGTTTAGGAATCCCATCAAGTTCAAATCTTGTTCTTGATCCTAAAAATGTGACAATGCATAAGTAATCATACCTTAATTTATTTAGTTTTCTTATTTGTAAAAAGGACAAAGTTGTACTTGAAGCATTCAAAATAAGAATTGTCATCATTGGATCAAAAGGCTAACTAATGAGAGGAGGAAGAAATTATTATTCAATATTTTACTATAATAACAATCTCAAAAATAAAAATATTAGATGTTACCTAATACAGCTTCCTCAGTTGTTGATAATGAGATTCAGAAGTTGATAAATTCTCTAAGGCCACATACCTTGTTAGAGACTAACTTAAGGCCTGAATTCAGGTTTTCTACTTCCCTACCAAATAAGTCCCCTGATTTCAATATCATTATCACCAAATTCTATTTTATTTTAATTTCCAAAATGATTATTATAATGTGAATAAATAAAGGTTGATTTTAAATTCTTATTCATGAGAGGTACTGTGTCAAAAATAGATTTGTACCTCAGTAGCTGATATAATGTCTTATGTTAAGATGAAGCATTTCAAAAATAAGGAAGACAGTGTTGGTTATCATTTGGCACTAGAAAAAAAAGCATGTGGGATGGATGCATATATCTTTAGTAATTACTTTTGTGAAATTACAATTTAGAAAGGGTGTTATACATTTTCAATAGGAAGGATCTCAGAACAGACTGGAGTTTAAGGGGAAGGTTCATCATTTTTTATTATTTTGCTAAAATGCAATACATGGCCTAGTATTAGGTTTTATAAATACATAAAGAAAGTCTGGCCTCACTAATACCATTTAATCATGAATTATGCATAGCAATTTGAGGCAGATTTCATCAAGAAGAAAAAATGGAATGTTCTTTTCTGTTCACATTTCATTCAGCAGAATGGACTCATTTGGCAAGAGAACATCTTGATCTCTAATCCAATCATATTGAAGACACTTGTCAGAATAGACTTAAAGAAATTTTTGCCTCAAGGATGTCTAATCATATGAAAGCCAGATAACAAACAAACCATTACACATCCTAAATGCAGAATGATATGCTCCAGAGATTTTTGTTAAATTTTATATGCTCATAGTTTTGTACTTTAGATAAACTCTTTATTCATAAAACTATGTACAGGGAAACCTTGCTTACCAAAAGAAGACTTCAGACTCTCATTGGAAAACACATCGAAGCTATGAACCATATCCTCTAATTTCAAAGAAGTCATGCAATAATAATAATAATAATAATAATAATAATAATAATAGAATTTAATGATTGTAATATATTTGCTTTAAAATGCTAATATTTTTGCCCTACAGGTCTAAATTTTAGTAAGTCTTTTGGCGGCTCTGGAAAATCATATTTTCACAATATTCCATTTGAACTGCAGTATCATTGATAAGGTTATTCTTCCCTTCAATGATGTCATAATTCATTCATGTATGTTTATTCATCTTCTGTCCATGTATTCACAAAATTCACCAAAGATTAGAAATCCAAAGAGTTGGAAATTTTCTATGAATTCTTTGGCATTGTAAGGAAACCAATAAAATATAATCATCTCAAGGATAATTGGATTATTATAATTTATAGTTATAGGCACATAAATTTCAAAATGATTTTTAAAAATAACAAAAATATATAGGAAATTAATTTATATCTAAAAATTGAATGTCTCCTTTTTTAGAAATTTAGTTTGAAGCTTTATGAAATCTCTCCCCCTTTTTCTGATATTATCAGCTCATTCTCTCTGATCATACTTTTCTTTTGTTTTCTTTCTTCAGTATCTTATTTGCAATTTGTTGCATGTCAATCAAATCTGCTGTGCGCTGTGTTTTACCACATTAGATGAAGTCAGGCATCATCCAAAGTTTATTGACCTAGGGAAATTTGGTCAAATGAGCTGTTTTGTTGTGAATCAGTACTTTCAGCGGTTTCTAAATGTATTTCCAGTTCATGCTTCCCCTAAATATATAGGATGTTCCCTTGCAAGCTTTTTCATATTAACAAGTCAAGTGACTACATAAAATCAAAACTCGTGTTTCCTATGTAGTCACGTTGTAAATGTATAGTTTTCTGAAACAAAAAAGACAGACTTTGGATTTTATAAAAATAGCTATTCTCTCATATGCTTTGTAACTCTTTAATGCACTTGCATTTCACACATTATAGTTATGGTACTTGATTTTACTGTCTTTTAACCTAATAAACTCCATAACAGCAATTCTAAACTTTGAATCTTCCATAATACCCAATTCAGTGTTGAGCAGATCTCTTTTTAAAATGTTTTATTGTTCACTTTTGCATAATGAACATTTTCCATTGTATTGTGTCTCTTCCCTTCCCAAAGAGTAATTCTGTATAATAATAAAGAGGAAAGAAAACAGAAGTAGGTCAACAAAAGTGACCTATATGTCAAGAAAATTATCTCATACACAGTGTCTCAAAATATTTATTCCCCAACCTCTGTAAAAAAGCAGGTGGAGGCATATTTTTGTATCTTTTCGTTGGGGACAGATTTGGTCCTTATATTTTTTGGTGCATTCTATTATGATTGTAGCCCTATTTAAATACTTCAAAAAGCTGCAATTTTGTTAAAGTATATACTTTATTTTCAAGGTTGACTGTAATCCTGCTATTACTTAGTCTTTTGTGGGCAAAAACAAAACAAAAACAAAAACTACAACAACAACAACAACAACAACAACAACAAAACAAAAAACAAAAAAACAAAAAAACTATCATCCAGGCATTGTGACTTTCTGAATCTTGCTGGATTGATCCTCAAACAGTAAACTGCAAAACCAGGCTCACTGCAAACACTTCCAGTTTGATTGACACAACTAATACCTGTTCTCTACAAATAGTCTTCAACAACCAACGGTCATTTCCACATAACTTGGAAGTTCCACATAAATCGGAATAGATTTAAGTTTGATCTTTGTGAAAGGAACATGTACATGTTCATTGTTTTTGTATAATTACATAACAGAATTATTTATAACTTCCTTATTTAGTGATAATGCTAAGAATATGTTTTATGTTTATATGTTTTGTTGAGGTGTTATTATACATTTGATTGCTAACTATGACAACCAGTTGTTTGGCAATTGTTTTGTTTAAATGGGGATGTACATAAAAATGTCATTCTCAATTGCAGAGAGAATTTTTTATTGAGAGCAATGGGTAATAATGACAAGAGTTTATAAATTTTATTTCATAATTACTTATCTAATGAATAGACTCATTGTCCTAATGTTAACATTCTAATAGTCCCTCATTTCTCAAGAGTCTTATTCTAAAAAGAAAAAAAATTTATTCGACAGTAGTGGCAGTTTTTATTTCATAATTTAAATATTGCTGTTAGTAACCAATAATGAAGATTAGGTAAGTAGGTAAGTAGACAAAACAGTGGGTTGGAAATCAAAATGATTATTGTAATCTTGACTTGTCAAAAAACTAACTCTATCACTTTGTCTTAGTCATTTTACCTTTACAGATTTCTCTTTCTGATGCTAGACTAGTAAGCTATAAGATGTCATCTAATTCTGAAATTTGGTGTATTTTCAAATTTCAGTTTTCTATAGCATTCACAAAATCATCTCATATACTTTTTTTTCCCCCCTTGGTGAAGCAGTTGCAGTTAAGTGACTTGCTCAGGATCATACAGCTATTGTGTGTTAAGTGCCTGAGGATGCATTTGAATTCATATCCTCCTGAGTCCAGGCTGGTACTTTTCCCACTATGCTACCTAACTGTTCCTCCCCAACCCCATATGTTTTTGTGTACACATCTATCTGTCTTCTCTCATATCTCCCCAGGTTCTCATTATTGCCTCTTATTTTTGGCTTATTTTCAATAGTCTTCTGTTTGTTCTCTGTTCCCTCTCCCCTCTCTCTTTCTTTCTCTCAGGTTTTTCACTACTCTAGACCTTACACATTGCTTTCAAAGTCATTTTCTTCTTGTGCATTTTCTTCTTCATGACCTAGTCATTCAGAAGAATCTTATTCAATCAACTCCAGTGATTCCCCATTGCTTTGAGGATAAAATACAAACTCTTCCATTTATCATTTAAAGTCCTCACAACCTGAACCCAGCCTCTCACTTATTAAGAGCCAGCCAAACAGGTCTTCTTTTTCTCCTTCATATGTAACACTCCATCACTAGTTTCTGTGTCTTTGCACTAGCACTCTTTTATAAATGGAATGCTCTCTCTTCTCACATTTATATAGAGTCCTCTCCTTTTTCAGTATGGAACCCAATCACCACCATCTACATTAAACCCTTCCCATTCATCCCCTCTACATGTTTTCAAATTATTTTGTAATTGCTTTATGTGTATGTGTATGTATTCTCCATGTGTATCTATATATATTCTCTTATATTTATAGGCTTCCTGAGTTACCTATTAAAATGTTACCTTGGAAGGAGGGCTTTATTTTATCCATTGGATTTGTATCCTCTATACTCAGCACAGCATTTAGCACACATTAGGCACTTCATAAATACTTGTTGATTGATTAATTGATAAGAAAAATCCAGATGTAATGATTTATAAATCATCTGAGGTACAAGGAATTTAAGATATCTTATCCTATCTTTTCATTTTACATGTGGGGAAACAAATAGCAATAAGTTAAATGTTTTGCCAAGCCCATAAAATTCAAGAGTTGTGCTGAGACTCAAATTGAGCTATCCTTTCCCTGATTGTGCCAAATTTTTTTCATTATGGCATATTGCAAAGTCCAATCTTTCAACATGGTTCAGTTGTATAACCATATATTAGTTAGAATTTCCATAATACTATAAAATGTTTTAAATATATATTTTTTCACTTGACCTTCAGTGTAAATCTGTGAGATAGATAACACAATTATTAATATTTTCATTTTCCAGGAGAAAAAAAATGAGATATAGTAACATCAAATGATTTATCTAGGGTCACACAACTTGTAAAACAACCTGAGAATTCCTGAGAATTAAACTTAAAACAGAGTATACATTGGAGCTTTCTCTTCAAAGGCATTTAGATTGCAATTTAAAGCTAGTTATATTGCATTGTCTGCTAGTCTTCCAAAAGAGAGCTGTCTTTTTTTTTTGTTGTTGTTTGTTTGTTTTTGGTTGCTTTTCTAGTATTATTTTCCAAAACATTATTTATCAATGAATTGATAACACAGTAGAAGTTAATGATTATATTATTAATGAAGACTTCTAAGTGCAGAATATATATGATGTACATTGAAATAAAGTCATTCTCTTCTTCAGGCTAGATGCCTTTCCGTTAGTGTTAATGATTTAAAAGCAAAGGAGTCTTTGGACATTTGGTTTGAATGACTCATGCTCAGTCCTTTTTTAAAAGAATGCATGTTCATGAACTAAATTTAGTAGTACAACAACCAAAAGTTGGACATCAACTTTCCAGGTACTTGTACATACATAACTAAAAAGGACCTGAACTTGAATTATTTAAAATTAGTAGTCAGATATTTGTAGGCAAATCATTTAATATTGAAAAATTAATTGAAAATCACTAATATATTTAAATATAGAAATATAATATCTTTGTGAGTCATTTTCTGAATAATTATTATTTAAAAGACCACCCAAAGGCCAATGCAAAAGTACATGGAAGGATATGAATAAGTTGCAAGGCATTACAAATGGGAATGTTCAATACTTGGGTCTAATGTCATACTCAATTCACCCTCTAATTATTTATGAAAACATTAAGGAAATTTAGTTTGCCCCAAACACATTTTTTTTTTTTTTTTGCTGAGGCAATTTGGGTGAAGTGACATGCCCAGGGTCATACTCTAAGCTAAGAAATGTTAAGTGTCTTGAGACAAGATTTGAACTTAGATTCACCTGACTTCAGGGCTGGTGCTTTATCCACTCTACCACCTATCTGCCCCTTAAGTGTGCTTTCTAATAATTTCTAATAATAATACCATATTATTTAGTTTGAGAAGTATCATTTGGTAAGCAATGATGATTGGTTATAGATCAAGAAATATGACTTGATAGATCAGAAACAGACTGTGGTATGTCTTGAATAGCAAAACCATGAATTGCATTTATCTTGTAACAATCATGAAATTATTCATGAAGTATCTACTGTGTGACAGACATTATAATACATAACACTCACACATACATACAATGCTCACAGAGACAGGATAGTAGTAACATTAGAGCGAAGACACTATTATGTGGGAGAGCAGGGCTTATATTGAATTTATGAATTTTGAGATACATATGGCACATCCAGTTTGAGATGTGACTGGTAATAAAAAATTTGACTTGGAATATACATCTGAGAATCATCTTCGTTGAAGTGATAATTGAACATATGGAGCTAATGAAAATACTAAGTGACATATTATGAGGAAAAGAAGAGGGCCTGGGACAGAGTATTGGAAGATAAACATGAATAACAAATGTAATCTGTATGAGTAATCATCAAATGAAGAGTGGTCTGGCAGAGAAGAAAGTAAAATTATAGAAATATAGACAGATAATAATAACTAAGAGAAAAAATTGAGCAAATGTCAAAGGTTGAAGAGAGGTCAAGGATGAATATTGAGAAAAGGACATTAGAAAGAAAGAATTTAAAAAATCAAGGAAGAAAAATTAGAAGTAAAAGTAGAAAGTAAAGTAAAAAAGTAAAAAGTAGAAGAAAAATTGGGAAAAGAAATAAGAGCTATGCAAGCAATTTCTGAAAAAAAAAAAAGTCAACAGCTTGCAAAATTAAGGAAAAAATTGAAGAAAACAATTCCTTAAAACAAATTTGGCAAAATTGAAGAAAAATCTATTAAACAGAACAACCCTTTTAAAGTATAATTGGTCAAATAGTAAAATAGTAAATAATTGATGAAAATAATTGATTAAAAATTAGAATTTGAAAAGTGGAAGCAAATGACTCAATGAAACATCAAGAATCAGTCAAACAAAATGTTAAAAATTGAATAAAAGGAATAAAAGAAAAAAATATAAAATGTCTCATTGGAAAAATAACTAACATGGAAAATAGTTACAAGAAAGATAATCTATGAATTAATGGATTATCTGAAAGCCATGAGCAAAAAAAGAGCTTGGATAACATCTCTCAAAAAATCATCAAGAAAAGTGCCCTGATATCCTAGCACCAGAAAGTAAAATAATCATTAAAAAATGAAAGAGAACTAATGAAAACTTCAAAGAATATTATAATGAAATTCTAGAATTATCAAGTCAAAGAAAGATTATTGTAAGAGCCAGAAAGTAAGGATTCAAATATTGAGGAACCACAGTTAGGATTACCCAGCTCATAGCAGCTTCCGTATCAATGGACCAGAGGGCTGGAATATGTTATATAAAAGGTAAAGGAGTTTTGACTACAACCAAAAGTTCACAGCCCCACAAAAATGAATGTTATCTTTCAGGAGAAAAAATAGACATTCAATGAATGGGAAGTTTTCAATAACTTTTGATGAAAAGACCCTAATTCAATAGAAAATTTGATTTTTAAATGCAAAACTCAAGAGAAGCATAAAAGGAGAAACAGGAAAAAATGTTACTTTGAAGGTTAAACTGTTTACAACCCTCCACAGGAAGATGATACTTATAATTCTTGAGAATAGTATCTTAGGGTAGTTAGGAGTATACATAGACCGAAGCATGGTTATAAGTTGACTTTTGTGTTGATATTTTAAAAAAAAATAAGGAAAGAAAAAAAAAATTGTATAAGGAGAAGAGAAAAGGGGAGATAAAATTGAATAAATTACATCCTATGAAGAAATGCAAAAGACCTATTACAGTAGAAGGAAAGAAGAAAGATTGATGAACATTGTCTGAACATTAATCTCATTGGATTTGGCTCAAAGAGAGAATAGCATATGCTCTGTGGAATAGAAACTTATCTCACTCTATAGGGAAGTAAGAGAAAATTTAATGGGAATAAAAAGGGATGTACCTTTTCTCAGTGATATAAGGCACATACACATAAAATGAACCTATATTGCAGCATAACCTTCCAATCACTTGCAGAAAGGCAGAAATATTAAATACATCATATTCATATCATGATGTAATGCAAATTACATGTAATAAAGGGATATTGAAAAAAGACCCTAAATTAATTGGAAACTACGTTATCCATTTTTTAAAGACTGGGTGAATCAAATAGTGAATCATAAAAACAAACAATAATTTCATCCAAAAGAATAACAATAATGAAACAACCTATCAAAACTTCTGGGATGCAGTCAAAACAATTCTTAGGGGAAATTTTATATCTTTAGATGTTTCATGAACAAAATAGAGAAAAAGAATTGGTCATACAATTATTAAAAAAAAAAAAACCTAGAAAAAGAAAAAAAGAAAAAAATGCCAAGTGAAAAATTCTGGAAATCAAAGGAGATGTTAATGAAAAATAAAGAAAGATAATGAACTAATAAAACTAAAGGCTTTTTTGTTAAATGAAAAAAAAACGAACAAAATGGATAAAACTTTGGTTAATTTGGTTAGAAAAAAGAAAGAAGAAAATCCAATTATTGTTATCAAAAATGAAAAAGGAGATATTTTGCTCAAATATATGCCAACTGAAAATCTAATTGAAATGGATAAATATTCCAAAAAATATAAATTGCCCAGATTAATAAAAGAGAAATAAGACACTTAACCCAATTAAAAAAATATACTGAACAAGTCATCACTGAACCCTCTAAGAAAAAAAAATCTCCAAGACAAGCCATATTTACAATTTAATTCTTCCAAATATTTAAAAATCAATTAATTCCAATGCTATATAAACTATTTGTAAATGGCACAGATATGTCTTACTTATATGAGAAAGAACCAAAACAGAGAAAGAAAATTATAGATCGATCTTCTTAGTATTAATACCAACATCTTAAATAAAAAATCAGTAATGAAATTACAGAAATTTATCACTTAAATAATATGCTATGACCAAGTAGGACTTTTAGTAGGAATGCAGATGTAGTTCATCATCATGAAAATGTTCAGGATGATTGACCATATCAATATCAGCATATCGATAGGTACATAAAAATCATTTGATAAAAGACAATATCCATTCCAAATAAAAACACTAGAAAACAGATTAAATGGAGGTTTTCATAAAATTATTTGTAGCATCTATCTAAAACCATCAGCAAGCATTATATGTAATGAAGATAAACTAGAAAACATTCCCAGAAAGATGACAGGTGAAACAAGGATGCCCATTGTCACTATTATTATTTAATATTGTACTAAAAATGTTGCCTTTTGTATAAGAGAAGAAAAAGAAATAGAGTAGGCAATAAGAAAATAAAATTATCACTTTAGAGATGATATAATGGCATATTTAGAGAATCTTAGGGAATTAATTAAAAAACAAGTTCAAATAATTACCAATCTTTGCTAAATTGCAGAATATAAAATAAACCTACATAAATGATCAACATTTCTATGTCACCAACAAATCCCAGCAGCAAAAAAAAAAAAAAAAAAAAAAAGAAAAAGAAAAAGAAATGCCATTTAAAATGACTGTAGAAAATATAAAATATATTGGAGTCCACCTGTCAAGACATATGAACACAATTACAAAACACTTTTCACACAAATAAAGCTAGATCTAATCATCTGGAAAAATACTAATTGTTCATGAGTAGGTTGAGCTCATATAAGAAAAATTGACAGTTCCACCTAATTTGATCTACTTATTCAGTGTCATGCCAAACTGCCAAAATATTATTTTATAGAGTGAGAAAAAATAACAAATTTTATCTGAAATGAAAAGTTCAAGAATATATTGGAATTAATAGAAAAAAAAATCAAAGGAAGTGGCCTAACTAATAGACTTAACACCATATTATAACGGGGCAGTAATCAAAATCATTTGATGACTACAGTCATCCACTATTCGATAAACTCAAAGACTTCAACTTGTTGGATAAGAAACTAGTATTTGACAAAAATTTTGGAGAAAATTGGAAAATGTGACAGAAACTAGCCATAGACCAACATCTCACACACTAAATCAAGATAATGTCAAAATAGTTTCATGATTTACATATAAAGGATGATACTATAAGAAAAACTAAGAGTAAGGAAGAGTTTACTTGTTACATCTTTGGTGAAGATAGGAATTTATGGCCAAACAAGAGCTATCAAACATTATGAAATGTAAAAGGAGTGACTTTGTTTAAATTAAATTAAAAATGGACAATTTTTTTTGAAATAAATCAAAATTTTTCTTAAACAAAATCAATTCAGCCAAGACTAGAAGAGCAGCAGAAAGTTATGACTCAATTTTTGCAGCGTTTCTTTTTTTTTCCCTTTTTTAAAATTTTATTTTATTTGCATAACATATGTGTGGGTAATTCTTCAACAATAACCCTTACATAGCTTTCCGTTACAAATTTTTCCCCCCAACTCCCCACCCCTCCCCTAGATGGCAGGTTATCCACTACATGTTAATTATATTAAAATATTGGCAAATCGAATATATGTATACATATTTCCAAACTTATCATTGTTGTGCAAGAAAAATCTTATCTACACAAAAGACATATCAGATAAAGGAAACACAATGTAAGCAAACATCAATCAAGGAGTATGAGAATGTTATGTTGTGGTCCACATTTCACATCCCTCTCTCTGGGTGTATATGGCTTTCTTCAGTGAACAATTGGAGGTCGTTTGAAACATATCATTGTTGAAGAGAGCCATGTCCATCAGAATTAATCGTCATATATTACTGTTGTTGCCGTGTATAATGATCTCCTGGTTCTGCTCATTTCACTCAGCATCAGTTCATGTAAGTCTCTCCAGGCCTCTCTGAAATCATCTTGCTAGTTGTTTCTTACAGAACAATAATATTCCATAATATTCATATACCATAATTTATTCAGCCATTCTCCAATTGAAGGGCATCTATTCAATTTCCAGTTTCTAGCCACTACAAAAAGGGCTGCCATAAACATTCTTGCACATGTGGGGCCTTTTCCTTCCTTTATGATTTCTTTGGGATATAAGCCCAATAGAAACACTGCTGGGTCAAAGGGTATGCACAGTTTGATAACTTTTTGAGCATACCTCCAAATTGTTCTCCAGAATGGCTGTATCCTTTCACAGCTCCACCAACAATTGCAGCATGTTTCTGATAAAAAAATTAATTTCTAAAATACATAGAGAATTGGGTTAAATTTATAAGAATACAAATTATTCATCAATTTATAAATGTTCAAAGAATATGAATAGTTAATTTTCAGATAAAGAAATTAAAAACATATATAGTTATGTGAAAAAATATTCAAAAATATTTAGGAGAGCAACTTGGATCTATGCCCAACTGTGCAAACCCTTTGAACCAGTAGTGTCAGTACTGGGTCTATATTCCCAAGAGATCATAAAACGGAAAAAGAAAAAAAAAAACATTTTCAACAACTCTTTTTGGGAATTGAAAATCAAGTAATGTCTACTAGCTGAGGAATGGATGAATAATTTATGATAAATGAACATAACAAATGATATTGTTCTTTAAGAAATGATAGGCTGATTTCAGAAAAGTTTAGAAAGACATGAACTGATGCTAAGGGAGGTGAGCAGAGGAAAAACACTATACACAGTAACAGTGAAATTACATAATGATTAACTGTGACAGACTTAGCTTTTTTTTTAGCAATAAAAAATGTCAGACTATTCTAATATACTTATGATGAAAGTGCCTTCTAAATCCTGAAAGAAAACTATGAAAAATAAAAGTATATGTAAGTAGTATTCTATTTTCACTTTTTTTTTCTTGGTTTCCTTTTTTTTCCTCATGGTTGTGATTTTTCTTCATATGATTAATATGGAAATATATTTGAAATGATTATACATGTACAACATATATCAGATTGCTTACTGTCTTGGGGAGGAAGCAGTTAAGACAAGGAGGGAGACAAACACATTTTTAAAGTTAGAGAATCTTCCAAAAATAAATGTTGAAAATTATTTAGCATGTAATTAGATAAATAAAATACTGTTAAAATGGGGGAAAAGTGTTCTTTCCTACTTTGTATTTTTCTTGGAGTGATTTCTCTTTCTTCTTTTCTCCTTTGCACTCTAATTTTTATTATTACTAGTTTGTCAGCATACCAGATAGTTCTTTGTATGTAAAAACAGACTTATGTGTTAGAATGCTGCACTTGTGAGGAGAGAGGAGAGTTCAAATAAGTCAATATGTCAAATCAATTTTCCAAATCTTGGCTTCTTTTTCTATGAAATAGGGAAAATACTATTTCTACTATAAATCTTAAAGGATTACTATGAGATCCAAAGTGATCAATCTTTAGATTCTGTTAGAAACTTTAAAGCAGTATGATTATGTCAGCTATTATTATCAATACATACTTAAATATGTAAATGGAAATTAAAGTTTACTGACTAGTATTCATGAAACTGAAAACTCCTTCAGGGCCATATCACTTTATTTTCCTTCTCCACCCAAGAACTTATAACCACATTGTGTGGATATAATAACCATGAAATGGTTTGAGTTGAACTGAATTAAATTGAATGGAATGAAATACACCCAGAGGTCATTACAAGAAGATTAAAATCAATGAGAATTAAAATCAACAAAAATCTAGGAGTTAGAAATCAGTTCCATACAAACAAACCCATTTTCTTACAACACACATATGCATGTGTGTGTATATACTGTGAGTTCCAGATTCTCTCCCTTACTCCTTCTGACCTACCCATTCCCCATTTGGAAAACAAGCAATTCCATATACGTTTTATACATACATACATACATACATACATACATACATGTATATGTATATACATACATATATATTTGTATAAATATATGTACATTTATTTTTAAGAGAGAGTCATGCAAAACATTTTGATAATAATCATGTTGTGGGAAAAAAACCCCTTAATTCCCCCCCCCAAAAAAAAACCAAGAAAAATAAAATAAAGATTTATGCTTCCGACTGTATTCAGACACCAGCATCTCTGGATATTGATAGCATTTTTCATCATAAGTCCTTCAGAGTTATCTTACTTTATCATTATTATTGTGAAGAACAATTATGCCATTTACAATTGATCATATTACAATATTGCCCTTATTTTGTACATAATACATTTTCCTTTGCATCAACTCATGTTTGAGATCATTCTGCTTATCATTTTTAGCACAATAGTATTACATCATAATTTCATAACACAATTTTTTCAGTTATTCTCCAATTGATTGGCATTTTCTCAATTTCCAACTCTTTGCCTCATGAAAAGAGCGGCAATAAATATTTTTTGTGCATGTAAGTTTTTATTCCTTTTTTAAAAAATCCATTTTGTGAAAGATCCAGTAGTGCTATTGCTAAGTCAAAGGCTAATTGCTTGTTTTTTATTGAGCTTTGGGCATAGTGCCAAATTGCTCTATAGAATGGTTGAATCACTTCACTAGTCTATCAATAGTTTGTTAATAACCCATTTTACCCTGTATCCTCTCCAATATTTGTCATTTTTCTTTTCTGTCCTATTAACCAATATAAAAAAGGATGAGGTAGTACATAAGAATTGTTTTAATTTGCATTTCTCTAATAAGTAGTGAGTTAGAGCATTTTATCACATGGCTATAGATAGCTTCAATACATAGTTTTGATTACATCATATGAAAGCTATTCATATATTTTGATGATTTCTCAATGGAAAATTGGCCCTTATTTTTGCAAATTTGACCCAGTTCTTTATATGTTTGAGAAATAAGAACTTTAACAGATAAACTTGCTTCCTTTTTTTTTTCACAATGTCTTGCTAATTGTATCCCCCCCAGCTTATTCTATTTTCTCTCTCCTTTCATCCTGTCCTTACTCAAAAAGTCTTTTGCTTCTGACTCTCCCTCCCCTAATCTAGCCTCCCTTACATCAACACCTCCTCTTCTCTTATCCCTTTCTCCTCCTACTTTCCTGTAGCATAAGATAAATAGATATACCCAATTTAGCATGTACATTATTCTTTTTTGGGACAGTTCTGATGAGAATAAGATTCACTAACTCTTCCTTAAGTCCCTCATTTTTTCCCCAAAGAGCTTTTATTTGCCTCTTTAAAAAGATATAATAGCCCATTCTACCTTTCCCTTTCCTTTCTCCTCTCTCCATTTGGTCAATTCTACTCTTAAAGACTTTTTTTTTTTTCTTTCAATGAATTTTTTTACCCTTCTTTCTATCTGGCCAATTCTGCTTTTTAAAAACATTCTTCTTCTCATTCTTTTTTTCTACTTCCTTTACAAACTAGCTTTCTCTCTCTTTTTTTTTAAGTGGATATTTTCTTCAGTATTTTTGGCATTGACTTACTTTAATGATTTTCTTGTTCACTCTCAGTTTTCGTCCCATTTTTTCCCTCCACCTCTCTTACTTGATCTGCAAAATATTTTTGAGTTCTTCCATGGCTAAGATGAATCTATATTTTTCTTGGAGCCATAAAATGTAGGAGTTTTGAGATTGTCATATTCTGAGTGTGGGTTTCATCTTCTTGTCACCATAGTAACTTTCTATGGTTAGAATTTTTTTTTTCTGTTGTTCACTTATTTCTGTCTATTACTTGACTTTTAACTTTTTGTTGAAGTTGAGCTCTGCTAGCAGGGTGAAGGATGCACTAGGCCAAACTTCAAGGTATTTCTCTGGAGTGTAAAGTTTCGGTTATCTCAAGGTAGAATTATCTAAGGTGAAGTTTGTTTATTATTCTTCTGGCCTGTTCTCTGGTGTGTAGCTGACCACAAAAACTTTTTTGTTCCCTAAAATAGTGAGGAGCATCCCTACTCCACTGTGGCTGCAAGCTCTAGTTTATTGATGCCCCTCTTCACCCTGTGACTGCTACCCAGGACTGTTATCCAGATTCAAGTATGAGTAAAACAACAAGGTTTTACCTCAGTGCTAGCAAAAAGCCCCTTTATCTGTTGCTCATCAGGTATTCAGCTCCCTTAATCTCTGTGGGTTGATAACTCTAGAAGCCTCCAAAGCCTCTGCTCATTCAGTGACTCCCAAGGCCTACTCCTGGTTTGCTGGGACCTGTGGGGTGCTAGCACTTTTGTGCTGGACTGTGCTCTACTTTCACCTTGGTTGCTTTCCTGACAACTTTCTTAGTTTTTTGACCAGAAATTTGTTTCATTTCAACTTTTTGTGGGTTCTGTTGCTCTAGAATTATTTTACAGTTATTATTTAAAAGGATTTGTAGGGGTTTGAGGGAGAATTCAGGCAAGTAACCAACTTTATGCCAACATCTTGGTTCCCCTCCAACTTCCATATATTTTAGTCAGATTTTGATGATTCATATTAGCCTTGACACCAAACAACATACTGAAATATTTCCACCAAGATTTTGCCAAATCCAATAGGTTCTAAGACTTTTGCCTATTCAACAGACCTTAAATTGAACCAACTTTCCTCATCAATTAGCAAATAGAAATGATAAGAAGGCCACAAAAATAAAAGCAAACAAATTTCCAGGCTTGAATACACACACACACACACACACACACACACACACACACTTATTTTAGGCATTGCTTTATACAAATCATATTAAGTTACATCAATTAACAAATACTGTATGAGCTGATATGATAAGCCCAATGAAGTGTGTTGTGCCTCTGTATATGGAATCTTCCTCAATAGCAGAAAATATTTATCTAAAAATAGATACAAGAAAAAATTCAAGTTGACCAACACAGAAAGTTCTAGGTAAATGTTTAAAAATATAATTCATTTATTATACATTTTGATCCCACATGATTACATATCTATAACTTTGGAGACATATTACTGTCAAATAAAACTAATTATATGTTTAATATCATGAGTGCTGCCACAGTATTCAATCAAAATGAAAATCTATTTAAATTAGATTAAAATCTGCATTGTCTTTATCTAAGACATTTTTATGGGACATTGTTCAGAAATGTTATAAAGTATCTCAAACTTTACAATTCATTGTTTGGGACACCATTTCTTTACAATCCTAAAACAACAAAATTAATTCATATGAGTTTTGAAGAACATTAATTATAATGCTTCTTCATTATTATTCCTGAAGATTTTTACTTTGAATATACAACTTTTTTTGCAGAATTTAAAAATTATCTAATGCACTATTTCAAGCAAGGTTTTTTTTTCTTCTTTTCTTTTAAAAAATCTAGTTTATTACTGTCAGTCATACTCATGAGAAGTATACTCAGAAGAGTCAGAGACTTTTGGATTTCTTAAAATATATCAGAGAACTAAGAATATGCACAAATATAAAGTTCCAATAGGCAACAAATTAAAAGATAAATTTGCTTCTTTACTACTCAGTTTCCTGCTTCAGTAACGGACTTTGGTATCATACTGAGTTCAGGGAACATATTCCTTCCCTTTTTTCAGCCTCACTCTTGTCCCAGATACTGGCATCACTTAACCATAAATTTTATTTGCTGTCTGTATACTCTTATAATGAACCCTATCTCCAAAAATTAGCTGATCTTTTTTTGAACACTGAGTGTGTGTTTGATATAAATAAAAATATTGAACAATGGGAAACGATAAAGGAGAAATTCTGGACAAACATTCCTAGACTTAACTTCTAGCCTATATTAAAACTCTCTCTTTGGAGATAAAAATATGGGTATTAAGAAGATGCTGAATCTTTTTCTTACTGATAATTTTATATTTCAGAGTAGTGTCTTCTTTTTAATTAAATATTTTGCAAGGAAGCCCTTTAAAACAATCATTTAAAACTAAATTTGTGCTTGTTACATTTATTTTATCATTTAATGTTTAGACAGTATTTGCTCAAGAAAGTAGATTCTTCTCCAGCTAACTTTTAATAAATTTTAGTTTCAAACTAGGATACTCAAATTTTGGCGCTATAAAAGACTTAAGATGTCTCTTTTGTCAAACTGTTGAACCTTCACATATCACAAAAGCACCAAACTCGAGTAAGGTTAATGTTATGTTTTAATGATTATAAAAATGAAATCTGACCAACGGCATGATATAATTAATTTATTGGGCAAAAATAAATCATTACACAGAACTACATTGTGTCTAGATGAAGTGGAGGTTAAGATGGAGTTAATTTTTAGTTTATATTTTATATCCAAAATAATCATTGTTTGAAACCAAGGTGTTCATCTTTACCACATATGTTTATTTATCTCTTAATCAATGAAATTAATGTTCTAATGCCAAATCATTTATCCTTCCTTGACTTTGATTCTCTTCCCCCCATAATCCATTCCTTGACTTCCAGCTAAAATTTTTAGATGTTAATTTTATGTCATTTGGCAAACAGTACCTTAAATTCTAAATTAATTTGGAATTGTAATCTAGTAATTTTGATATTTGTGTTAACCAAATAACAACTATAAATTCTCATTGAAAACAAGGGATTACAGAATCTTGAAGGTATCTAACTTTCCATTGTATCTTTGAAAAATAAGAATTGATATTCATATTTGCTTTTTAACTTAATAAGTATATCATCTAATTTTAATTTACTGTATTTATAGATCTGTTTTGCTCATACTGCTTTGCTGAATATATGCTATCATTGTAATTAAGCTAAACCCAGACAAACTGTACAGTAGAGTAGCTAGATTTCTAGTTTCATAATGAGAAAGAACTAAAATCTGCCTGTGAATTGTGATCCAGGTCAAGTCATTTATTTCTTTTGTGTTCCTGACAATTTCCAAAGGCTATAAATTACAGAAGTCTTCATTTTGCCTTGATCAAAATTTCTAACAACCGTGAAAACCCAAGTTCAAGAGCCCAGTTTTTCACACCCCACTACATAAAAAAAGATTAACCATATAAAGAAATCTCATATACGTGGTTTCTATCATTGTTATTGAAAAATTGCATTATGGTCTCTTTGGAATACATATGCCTTTCCAGGTGGGTAGGATAGGTTTAAAGAAAGTATCTTTTTAATTAATTTCTTTTAAAATTAAGCAGTTTTGTATTTTGGCTAACATAGATGATGGCTTGCTGAAGTGAAGCTTCATAAAAAATTTAGAAAATATTCTTTGGGAAAACTTAAGGTGTGGAGATTTTTTTTTTCCTTTCTGAAACTAAAAGCGATATAAAATTCTCTCAACAACCCACATATTCCATATAGAAGAAACTGGGGAGGGGAAAGAAGCCTTCATTGTGTTAGTAAGTCTTATCCTTGACTGAAAGATGCCCCATAATAAAAGTAGATATAACAAAGAAAAGAACTCATCTTCTAACTTGATTGTGAAAGCTCATGATTTAGTGACTAATACACTGGAGCTTATTGTGCAACTTTATTGTCAAACCCCATGATTTATTATGCAGCACTGAGGAGCTTATTGAGTATCTCTATTGCAGCATTTTGTGATTTACTGAGTAATACAGTGAAGCTTATCACATCTCCTGATAGTAGAATTCTGATTTACTGTGGAAATTGTTGGCCCAATCTGTTTCTAAAGAGGGAGGAGTTTAACTAACATTTCCTAATGATAGACAAGTTTCTTCAGATGTATTATTTTAAAAGTAGATAATATCACCTAAGAATTGTTTTTTTTAAAGAAGGGAAGTATTTTGCTTTGCAAGCTGTATTTTATTTTAATTTCAGGAAACAGAAATGTGATTTTTAAGTTCACCTTAAGCAAACTAAGGTCCATTTTTACTTCATAAATGATGGACACCAATGAGACATCATTAATTACAAAACTATTTTTTGAAAGACATGTTTAAAATGTCCCCAAAAAACACAAGAATTGAAATCCTGTTTTTTTTTTTTGTTGTTGTTGTTTTTTTAATATAAATTCTAATTATTTTGTGACTTATCTGTTTCTTTCTCTAAACCATACCATTAATCATAGCCTTGGGGGACTGAGTTAAGATTCCTTTTGTAAATTGAATAGTAAATAAACAAGTTGCCAGTTAAGCTTTGTATTAATTATATAGGGTTGTTCTCCCCATTCCTCTTAAGATATAAGGTGAATTGCATTTATAGTGAAAAAAACTTCTCATCTTTAGCTATTGTTTGTTATTCTATTTTGGAGGAAAGATTTTTAAAACATTTTTAAATTCATGTAATATCTCATTATTACAATGTCAGGAAAGTAAATAGACAATGATATCTCTTAAAACTTATGCTTTGGTAGTTCTGTGACTTCATTAAAGTATGTTTTAATTCCAGTGGTATGGATCAAAATTTTTTCCACTTATTTCATTGTTAATTTCTTTTCTTCTTTACATAACTTATTCACAAGGGAGATCCAAGCAGTGTGTTTTAGCTCTATACTCTAAATCTCTCTTAATATTATCCAACTCATGAATTAATATATACTAAGTTGATAAAGGAGAACAATTTTTACTAAAATTAAAAAAAAAAGAGTGTAAGACAACATCTTTGAAAGGCAACAATTAAAATCAATCTAGTAATGAACCACAATTCTAAAGGATGGATTATGAAGAATTCTACTTGCCTATTGATAAAGGTAAAGGACTAAATATTCATAATAAAACACACTTATGGACATGGACATGAAGAATTTGTATTACTTTTTTTCAGAATGTTTCTATAAATCTGTTTTATTTTTCTTTTGAAGGATTGTGGGAGGGAAAGAAAATATATTTTTTCTTTTTTTTTTTTACATTTCCTTCATCTATTTTTTTTTCATTAAAGCTTTTTATTTGCAAAACATATGACCCTTGCAAAGCCTTCTGTTCCAAATTTTTCTCTCCTTCCTCTCACCCCCTATCTTAGATGGCAGGTAGTCCAATACATGTTAATTATGTTAAAATATATGGCAAATCCAATATACGTATACATATTTACACAGTTATCTTGCTGTACAAAAAAAAATACCTGAGAAGGAAAAAAAATGCAAGCAAACATCAACAGAAAGCATGAAAATGATATGTTGTGGTCCACACTCAGCTCCCACAGGGCTTTCTCTGGATGTAGATGGCTTTTTTCTTCACTGTACAATAGGAACTAGTTTGAAACATTTCATTGTTGAAGAGAGCCATGTCCATCAGAATTGATCATCATGTAATATTGTTGATGCCTTGTATAATGATTTCCTGGTTCTGCTGCTTTCACTCAGCATCAGTTTATGCAAGTCTCTCTAGGCCTCTCTGAAATCATCCTGCTGGTTGTTTCTTACAGAACAATCATATTCCATGACATTCATATGCCATAATTTCTTCAGCTACTCTCCAATTGATGGGCATCCACTCAGTTTCCACTTTCTAGCCACTACAAAAAGGGCTGCCACAAACATTCTTGCACATGTGGATTTTAAGATCTCTTTGGGATATCAGCCCAGTAGAAACACTGCTGTATCAATGCACAGTTTATAACTTTTTGAGCATAGTTCCAAATTGCCCTCCAGAATGTTTGGATCTGTTCACAGTTCCATTTCTGGAACTGAAAGGTCACAGTTCCACCAAGGACCATCAGTGTCCCAGTTTTCCCACATTCCCTCCAACATTAGTCATTATGTTTTCCAGTCATCTTAGCCAATGATAGGTGTGTAGTAGTATCTCAGAGTTGTCTAAATTTGCAGAAAATATATTTTTCAAAGAAAAATAGTATGTAGGTAAGAATGAAGTTACACAGGATAAAGGATATCTGTAAGTGGTGATACACATTTGTTTATTTGCATTAGAGAGTTTAAGACTTGATTGGATTTAGGAGATCTGAGATGATTTAGGGCTACAGTTAATTTGATATTAAGTCTGTCACCAATACGGTTAGCTCTTAGTAAGACAAGATTTCTGGACTCCTTTAAAAAGAGAGGAATTCAGACCAAAGTATACATGTAAATCAATATTGTGATTGGAGCCATGCATGGCTGTTTTAAACTTACCTGGACAAGATAAAAAGACCAAAAAATTCAGGACAGGGGAGGAGAAAAGAAAAAAAGGAAATAAATAAAAAAAGAAAAAAAAAGGAGTTCATGTACAATGGATTAGATCCACTATTTATCTATTATCCCATCATATATGCTATTTTTGGTAACCAGACTACAACTTTGCTTAATCATGATCACTATTGGGTTTTTGTTGTTGTTGTGTATATTTTTGTTTTCCTTGCCTCTTATATGATATGCATTTTTGATTGTTTGAGACAGCTTTTTAAAAAGCATCAGTCATATAGCATCACTAAAAGAGTTCTGCATTGTTATTTTTTTCATGTGACTTTGATTTAGAGAAAAATTAGGGCCATTAAAAGTACCTTATAAGATTCTAAATGTTATTTAGTTACCTGTGTTCCTTTAATTAAATTAAGGACAATCTATTTTCCATGGTCAGTGTCTGTTGGAAACATACATATTCACGATTAAATATGTGGTTTAAAATATTTTATTCATTTGATTCATAAAGATGTACATATATACACATGAAAATAGTATGTGTGTATGAAGGTTCTATATAATCTATAAGAGTGAATTCTGATGTATCATAAACCTAAACTTTATTTTCCAACGTATATTTTATTGTCCTCACCAACACCTGTCTTTGCACTGAATTCACACTTATGTATATTAATTCTTCTACTATGGCTACCCATATATAAAATCTCAAATATTTTATAGATTCTGATTCCTCATTTTCTGCAATAGATGCTTATACCTAAGTTGTAGTGATTTTTATAATGACATTAATGAAAAATTAATCAACCAACTAATAAGATCCTTCCATGTTCCAACAAGTTACATATGCTAGGATAATTGCAAAGATTGAAATTTCTACTCACAAGGAACTTATATTCCAATAGGGAAGCCATGAGTCAATATATCATGCTTCTTTTTACATTTGGATGCATAATAAAAACATTCATTTGCCTCTTTAAGGTGAACCATCTTGCTATTTCAGCCAAGCTATTTAAATCTTAAAACAGGATGCTTTTAAAGTGCTGCACTCAGTAAGTCAGCAAATTTGAAAAACACACAGTACCTACTGGAATGGAAAATAATAGTTTATGTCTCAATGCTAAAAAAGGGACAATGTTCAAATTACTGAACAATTTTGCTCATTTCATATGCCAGCAAAGCTATCCTTAAGATTCTGCAAACTAGGCTTCAACAATATGTGAACTGAGAATTACCAGAAGATCAGGCTGACTTTTTGAAGAGGCAGAGGAACAAGAAATCAAATAGCTAACATTCTCTGGATTATGGAGAATGCAAGAGAGTTGCAGAAAACAAACAAACAAAAACATCTACTTCTGTTTAATGGTTACACTATACTTTACTGTGTAGATCACTACGAAGTGTGGAAGTTCTTAAAGAGATGGGAGTGCCAGATCATTTTCCTAGTTTCCTTAGGAATCTGTTGCCCAAGAGCAATTGTTATATACCAAACATGGAATGGCTGATTAGTTTAAGATTGAAAAAGGAATATGAAAAGTGTGTGTGTGTGTGTGTGTGTGTGTCTGTGTGTGTGTGTGTGTGTGTGTGTGTGAATTAGGGTTAAATGACTTGTCCATTATTCTACAGTTAGAAAGTGTTGTGTCTTAGGCCAGTTTTGAATTCAGCTCCTCCTGACTTCAGGGTTGGTATTCTATCCACTGTCTGCCCTGTCACCTTTTTTCCCTTTAATTTATATGCTGAGTACATTTTGTGAAACATCAAGGTGATTGTAACAAAAGCAGGAATTAAGGTTGCTCGGAGAAATGTCAATTATCTCATATATGCAGGTGACATCTGAGGGCAGAAAGAAAAGAATTGAGAAGCCTCTTGATGACAATCAAAGAGGAAATTATAAAAGTTGGCTTGAAACTTAAACACACACAAATACATACACACACACAAGATCTTGACAACTGGTCCCATCACTTTCTGAAAAATAGAGAGAAAAGAAATTGAAACATTGTCAGATGTCATGTTATTGGGTTCAAAGATCACTGCAGGTAATGACTGCAACCATGGGATCAAAAATGGTAGCCCCTAAGAAAGCCATTTATACCCAGGGAAAGGCCTGTGGGATTTGAGTGTGGACCACAACATAAAATTTTCAAGCTTTCTGTTGATGTTTGCTTGCATTTTGTTTTCCTTTTCAGGGTTTTTTTTCCCCTGTAGATCTGATTTTTCTTGTATAGCAATATAACTGTATAAATATAAATATGTATACACATATTCAATTTGTCATATATTTTTACATATTTAACATGTATTAGACTACTTGCTATCTAGGGGAAGGGGTGGGAGGAAGGAGGGAAAAATTTGTAACAGAAAGCTTTGCAAGGGTCAGTGTTGAAAAATTACCCAAGCATATGTTTTGCAAATAAAAAGCTTTCTTTAAAAAAAAAAGGAAAAAAAATTGAAAGGAAAGCTATGGAAAATCTGGACAGCCTACCAAAAAGCAGAGGCATCGCCTTGCTGCTAAAGGTCTTTTTAGTCAGCTATCTCGTTTTTAGCCTGTAGAATTGTATGGTTATGAGATTTGGACTATGAGGAAACATGAGTGGTACAGAATTGAGGTTTTTTCATTTTGGTACTGGAGAAAATTGTGAGAGTCCCATGAACAAGGGAATAAAATCCGTCAATTGTTAAAGAAATTAATTTAAACTATTCACTTATAGGTCAAATATTGAATTTTTGACTTAAATACTTTGATCACATAAAGAGAAGAAGGGACTGATTGGAAAAGCTGGTAAAGATTGAAGGAAAAAATAAAAGATGACAGAATAAAATAGATAATACCATTGAAACAATGAATATCAACTTGGACAGACTTCAAGAGATAAGGGTTTGCTATGGTATAGATGATCCACAAAGAGTTGTACATAACTGAATGAAAGAACAAAAATGTCCATTTAATTTCAAATTCCTTTTGTTTTCTAGTTTCATCAATAGGAAGGATGTCGAAATTAATATTAACTTATTCCTTTAGAATGTTTTACTTTCTGATCATTGGGAAAGTATTTTATATGAATGCTCACAGTTCATTTAATATTCATAGATGATATATAAAAAAATATCCATTTCTTCTTTTTTTCCCTTTTGACCACCACTATTGTCATTGCAGCGCCAGAGTGGATTCATAAAAATAAGGCCTATTTTGCAAAATTACATGTTCCATATGTTGCCATGGTCAAAGCATATTTCAAATGATTAGTTTACTATAGATGAATCTTTGTTGCGAAGCTGTTTATCATCTTTTATAGAGATTGAAGAAGTAGGGAAATTAAATGAAGAACTTGACAAAATCCTCCACTGAATTAAAATATACTTAGAAATTGAATGATTGAAATGAAAATGAGTAAAAAAAAAGGGGGGGAGGTTGGCATGCTGAAAATTATGATGAGAAATATAATATAAAATAAAGAAAATAAGACCCTAAATCTGAAAAATGTTTGGTAGAGTTATGATGTATATCATGAATATTTTCTTCAGAAAGAGATTGAAAAATTATTGAATTACTCAAAATAAAATAATGTCACAAGATAAAACTGGCTACACACTTTATGGTACATAACCAGGAATCTGTGAATCCTTAATTTAATTTTTTCTTAAATTTTGCATTTCAAATTATCTCACTCTTCTCAACACCCCTTCCTTTCAGAAGGCAAGCAATATGATGCCCATTATATATGTAAAGTCATGGAAAATATACTTCCATGCTAAAAGTGCTGCAAGAAAAAAAATATGAAGAAACTAAATAAAACCAATTACTCAATCTACACAGAGTTCCTCAGTGTTATCTGTAGAGGTGAAGAGCATTTTTCACTATAAGTTTTTGAAATTGTTGTGAATTGCTGTATTGATCAAAATAACTAATTTTTGTGAATTAAAAATAATAAATATTATTTTCTACAACTGATTTTCTTTGTAGTCCTATATATTTTATTCAATGCACTTAAAATATTATTTTGAGGAAATCATAAGGTTTAGCAGACTGCTAAAAGTATATCTGGCAATCCTTAGGAATCTCTATTTTTTTATTAAAGCTTTTTATTTATATAACATATGTATGGGTAGTTCCCCAGCATTGATCCCCACAAAGCCCTCCATTACAAATTCCACCCCCAGGCTCCTCCCTTCCCCTAGATGGCAGGAAGTCCACTACATGTTAATAATGTTGAAATACTTGACAAGTTGTGCAAGAAAAATCCTATCTAAAAGAAAAAAAAAAAGAAAATCAGAGAAAGGAAACACAATGCAAACAAACATCAATAGAGATCATGAAAATGTTATGTTGTGGTCCATATTTCATATCTCTCTCTCTGGGTGTATATGGTCTTCTTCAGTGAACAATTGGAACTGGTTTGAGACAATTCTTTGTTGCAGAGAGCCATGTCCATCAGAATTGATCACCATGTAATATTATTGTTGCTGTGTATAATGATCTCCTGGTTCTGCTCGTTTCACTCAGCATCAGTTCATGCAAGTCCCTCCAGGCCTCTCTGAAATTGTCCTGCTGGTCGTTTCTTACAGAGCAATAATATTCCATAATGTTAATATACCATAATTTATTCAGCCACTCTCCAATTGATGGGCATTCCTTCAGCTTCCAATTTCTAGCCACTACAAAAAGGGCTGCCACAAACATTCTTGCACATGTGGGTCCCTTTCCCTCCTCTAAGATCTCTTTGGGATATAGGCCAAGTAGAAACATTGCTGGTTCAAATGCTATGCACAGTTTGATAACTTTTTGAGCATAGCTCCAAATTGCTCTCCAGAATGGTTGGATCCGTTCACAGTTCCACCTACAATGTATCAGTGTCCCAGTTTTCCCACATCCCCTCCAACATTCATCGTTATCTTTTCCTGTCATTTTAGCCAATCTGACAGGTGTGTAGTGGTACTTCAAAGTTGTCTTAATTTGCATTTCTCTGATCAATAGTGATTTGGAGCAACTTTTCATGACTAGAGATGGTTTTAATTTCATCATCTGAAAATTGTCTGTTCATATCCCTTGACCACTTATCTATTGAAGAGTGGCTTGAATTCTTATATATATGAGACAATTCTCTATATATTTTAGAAATGAGGCCTTTATCAGAACCATTAAATGTAAAGATGATTTCCCAATTTGATGCTTCCCTCCTAATCTTGTCTGCATTAGTTTTATTTGTATAGAAACTTGGAAGTATCTAGTTACTGACATGTGACTCACTTCAGAATAAACTTTCTGGACAGATAGTACCTTAGTAAGAACAAAGTAAATTCAGTATCATATTTTATAAAAAATATCAAGAATTCAGTTATTATACAGAGAAGCAAAATGGGATTGTATCAGGTATCCAAATCATATCACTCAAAAACTGGTCCAAGGAACATGAGATCTTAAACTATTGATGAATTAGGGGGATATCTACTCAAGCATGTAAAGACTTCTTCCATTGGAATGAGATGAGAACATTCCCTCTCCACCCCCACCCCCAATATCCATGGTGATTGATAGAAACACTCTAGAGTACTTTGCTCTTGGTCAGACAGTGAAAATGCCAATATTACCCACTGCATTCTGAGTCATCACCAATTATCTTAACTTTTGTCTTGCCACTGGACTTCAATGCCTGAAAAAGAAAGTGAGGGTGACAATTTTGTACAGCTCTGGCTCACTTAACTCCAATTATTCGTGAGTAATTTGTCATTTGTCATGATGTCATTTGTCCTCTTCAAAAACAAAGTATATAGAAGGTGGATCTTAATGTCTAACTCTAAATAAACTTCAAAGATTACAAAATATATCAATTGAAAGAGAGATTATATTCATTTCTTAAATCTTAAGGGGGTTAAATTAGGGAAGGGTGAACGCAAACTTCAAATACAGATTTTTGAATTGATCTAAAGAAAACCAAATACATTTTACAACAGTAAGAGTTGTCCAAAAGTAAAAAGCTTCTGAAGTTAATGTATATTGAGGAAGAAAAAATATCAATAAGGAATAGATTGGGCTGATTCCTGATTTCCTTTTTTATTGAGATTCCCTGATGCTGTGATTCTGAAAGCTTGTCCTGAAACTAAAATGATCCATATAATCTTAAGACCTTTCATTCATAATGTGGAAAGAATACCACTCATAAATCTGAAATGGAATAAATGTACTGCCATTTCACTGGTGAGCTGTTCTCATCATTGACAACAGTGGAAGTGGCAATTTAATTTTCATTAATTTTGAATCTAATGTAATAAAAATTAGGGCATTGATATTGACAAATATTGGACTTCTCATATTGAGAGTTAAAAGAATTCAAGATTTATGGACAATTTTGACCAGCAAGGAATTTTATTCCATTAACTGTTGATATTGACTATCAAGTTGGAAAAAAAATGGAGTCCTGTTATATCTCTTGCTATACAATTATAGCTCAAGATATCTCTAGATATCAAGATAGAGATATATACATAAATATGCAAACCCAAAATGTTACTGTTTTCAAAATGACAATATGTTTATTGTATCCAGTCTTAGAACACAACAAATTCTTCTAAATGACACTAAAAAAAGATATAAATAATCGTTTTCATAGTGCTTATTCCTCAAGGAGGCCAAAGACCGGAATGTAGAAAAAATAGTTGTTAAAAAAAACTTTATAATAGCAAAACACTGGAGACAAGCAAAGTATAAAACAGCTGGATAATGTTTGGGAGGGAATGTGAAATGTAAATGGAATGGAATAATTTTGTTTGAAATTAAGAGAAATATAGGAAGATTTTTTAATGAACTGATTAATAATAAAATAAGAATGATCAAAAGAGTAATATAAACACAATTACTACAATTTAGTGGGGAAAAATTCCTAAGAAGAAGGTGAATAATGGTAAATCTTATTTTTATATATATGTATATATGTACATATATATGCCTATATACATATATATTTAAGTATTATTATATTATTCATGAAGAAAACCTAATGAAAGTTTTTTCTTTGCATTGGATGGTTTGATGATTATTTTAGAAAATATCTATATTCCTTGTTTCTGACTTCTGTCATGAAGGGTGTTTGAAATTGGAGCATACTACAAAATGATTGCAATCAATGTAAAGAGAAGGAGCACTGATAAGACATTTTGGCAGATATATACATAAATCATCCATATTATGATATGGAAAGAGATGGAAGCAACTAGGTTTTACATTGGATGGATTTTTGGACCTCGAGTTTAAAAAGATTTGTATTTAAATCCTTTCTCAGTTATTTGCTAGCTGTTATCTGTATGGCTGTGCATGTCATGTAATCTCTTTCAACTTCAATTTAATTGTCAGTAAAATGTAAACAATAGTAGAGCTTATCATAAAAGATTGTAGTAAGAATCAAATGAAATAAAATGAATTGCCTCTCAAATGCTTAAGTGCTATATAAAAGCTTTCTAGTTGGAAGCAGTAGAAGTAGTAGTAGCAGCTTATTGGTCTGAAAGTTATCCATTTTATTTATATGTTGTGTGTCTGTGTATAATATACATAATATTACATGTAACACAGAATTATATGTTATTTTACATAACTGTGTACAGATGATGCCTTTATAACCATATTTTAAATAAATTACATTATATACAATGATCCATATACATAAATATATTTATAAACATTTGACAAACATTGAGTCTAGTACCAAATGAATGTAAGAATAAATGATTATTTAAGTATTGGAATTGTACATTCAATGATATCCACATATTTGATGTCCCAAAGTCCAACTTTTTTTTTTAACCTTAATTTTTCATTACCTACCCTCTTCTAACTTTCCCCATTTCTATCAATGGTATTAGCATCCCACCAGTTTCATGATGTTGACATTTTTCTCAATTCCTTTTTCTCACTCCATTAGCTAATCAATTGTCAACTCAAGCTGTTACTATTGTCACAATCTGGGACTCATCTTTAACCTCTTCCATCTACTCTTGAACTACCACTTTATTCTAGGCTCTCATCCCCTCTCAAATGGATTATTGCACCAACTTCCTAATTAGTCTCCCTATCTTAAGTTTTCCTTATCTAGTACATCTCTACTGTTGCCAGAGTGATCTCCTTCGTAGAATTGACTGTCATTTACCTAGTCAATCAACTCCAGTGATACATGATTGCTTCTAGAATCAAATCTTACTGTTATAGATCTTTAGAACCTTACTCCTTCTATCTGTTAGCTCATTTTCCATAAGTTGTGATCATAAACTACATTTTAGTCAAATTGGCCTTCTACTCTTAACATACTGCACTCTGTCTTCTAGTCATCCTATATTGAATATATTTCTTTCTCACCTCAACCTCAGAAAATCCCTTTATTCCTTAAAGGTGAAGATCAATTATCACAACTGCTTGTAACTCTTTACCATACTACTTTATATTAAATACTTTAAAAATTTTTATTTATTCTGAATATTCTTTTATCTGTAGTTGTTATTTCTTCTATTAGGAACTTCTTCTTAAATTTATTGTATTATTATTCCTAGTACCTTGCACAGTATTTAGAACAGAGTTGGTGCTTAAAAATATTTGTGGATTAATTGTTATCTTTCAAATAAAGCCAGGCTTCCTGAATAAAAGACAGAAATTATGGGGCAGCTAGGTGGTGCAGTGGATAGAGCACCAGCCCTGAAGTCAGGAGGACCTGAGTTCAAATCTGGTCTCATACACTTAACATTCCCTAGCTGTGTGACCCTGGGCAAATCACTTAACCCCAATTACCTCAGCAAAAAAAAAAAAAAAAAAAAAAAAAAAAAAAAGACAAAAATTACTATGTTCCATGTGGGTAAAACTACTTCCACCATCCTGAATACCACCTCCCAGAATACTCTGTTGGTGACTGCTCAGGATACTCTACCCAAGGGTCCAGGTAATAAAAGCATTCCTCCAGATTATTGTTTCTTCTTATGAGATGGAATTCATTGCCATTCAAAGGAAAAATCCTTGTAAGGAATGGATCCACCATCCCTATCACCACCTGATTTTGATGAACTGATACCAAAAGTAAAGTTAGCCTAAGAGTCTAAGGAAAATCAAGAATTTCCCAGCTATGAAACCTGTTTGAACTTTACCCTTCAAGTTGTCATCCAGTGCAACAAACCCTTATGAAGATATGTCCATCAATGATCACTTCATGTACCAAAGTTTCCAACTTCTAAACAGCCAGGCTACTAAAATTGGAAAAGAAAATCTCATTGTCAAGTTGTTCAATGTGAGAAAGTAGAAATTACATTAAAGAAGATGCATTACCTACTTTGTGATTATACCTATAGTATTTCACAAAAGCTAGTCCTTTTGATTTGTAGTTGTATTTTTTTTTAATCAGAATGCAAGAATTTTGAATATGGGTGCTTTTACTTTTAAACTTGTATTTCCAGCACATAGCATGATATTTTGTTGTAAGTAAATGATATTTTCATTAATTCATTCATTTCTGATTTTAGAGTAGTAAAATATGTAATACTATCATATTAGGAGGAAAACAAATTCACATAATTTTACAAATAGCAATGAAATAGTGAAAGTATATAAGTAGACTGCAGAATATTACTGATAACTTGCTCCTGAAAGATTTCATAAAAGACATTATCAAGGTTATGTTTGATCAGAAAAAAAAGGTGTTGGCATGTTATTTAGCAAGACTGAGAAGTAATAGATAAACAATCTGAGTGATGCTTTGCTACACATGAAATATTGAGTGAACTGAGGGAAGGTCTCTGAATAATTCTCTAAGGAGGATTTACAGAAAATCATGGGTGAGAGTGACTCAAATTGGAAAGCCCTATGTATACTGTGATTTGACCTGAGGTTGGGAGTGGGGAAATTATTTTCACTGAAATATTAAGTAAAGAAATACATCTCACATAACAGTAGATTATAATGTTAAAAATAAATACTTGATTTTATTTTTTATTGAATTTTAGTTTTTGATGGAATTCTCTTTTATTAAATTAATAGGTTTACTTGTTTTGTGACATTATTAAAAGACATATATTTTGTCTTACTCTTTCAATAATTTAAAAAGTCAGGCACTAAATTCAGAGAGGTGATCATTTAAGAGAAATACACTTTTTTTTGAAATTTTAATCATTAATTTATTCATCACATATTTGATCAATGCATGGTATATGTTTCATATGAAACATTGTGAAATGTGAAACACCATATGGTATAGGTTGGTATAGTAAAAAAAAAGCCAAATATAGTCATAATAAAGAGACTTGACTTATAATTTTCTTATTTACACTGTCATTGAGTGATCTTTTGCATGTTATATATTCTAGACTTAAAATCTTTATTTTTATTTTTTGTTTTATTTTACATTCAAATAAAGTTATATATGATATATGGAACATGAGTGCTGTTTTTATCACCAAAATTTACATTTGAATCTTCTTTAGACATATACTAGAAATATGACCCAGAGTAAACCATTTTACATTTCTCAGTCTCAGTTTCCTCAAATGTGGAAAAAAATGTAATACTAGTATCTAGTTACAGGGTTGTTAAGAGGCTCAAATGAAATACAGTATTTAAAGTGATTTGCCAATATTAGCCATTATAGTTTTGACTAGGATCTTTCCAACTTCATAGACAATTCATTGATTGTGTTGATATAAATGTATGATTTTATGCCTTAGAAAGTAGAAAAAGCAAAATAAAATATGACCCATAATCTTTATAAAAGCTAAAGAGATATTCAATAGAATAAAAGAGAAAGTTTAAATGAAAGAGAACTGAGTCAAAGCATATATAAAACAAGAAGAAGGAAATGGAAAGGAATAAGATAGAGTACAACTAAGTTAGTTTAAAATCATGAAAAGAGAGAAAGTAGTTTTAAAAAGGAAAATGTGGCTAGTTAAATATTATGCAAAATTTAGGAAGAATTGAAGTTATTAAGGTTATTTGAATACAGTATGAATTGATAAACTCTGAAATTTCTTCAAACTCTAAGATATATTAACATTTGAGACATTTAGGCATTAATTGTTCACCTTTAAAAGTGAAATTTTCATGGAAAACACCAGACACCCTACCAAGCATAAAGCAGACAAGTTTTAGGGAATTGAGGGAATGAGGCTTCATGGTTATATCATATTCAAGAAGAGTACTGGTAATTAGGAGACAAATACAAGTATAATGGTAGTATTGAATATTTATTAAATACTTATATATATGTATGTATGTATGTATGTATGTATGTATATATATATAGCATTGCCAATGATATTGAGAATTTACATGAAAAATTTAAAAACATATTTTCCTATATAAAATAAGTAGTCTATGAACTCAATCTTGATGAAAGCTACAGACTCTCAGAACTGAAGGGTTACCTTCTCCTTTTCTATATCAACAAGTAAAAGGGAAATCGGTTTTTAGAACAAAAGAAAAGGAAACTATACAAGAAAAATATTTAAGATGCTAGAGAAGAGTTGGAGATAGGATTGGGAAAAGATACAAGAAAATATTATCAATTTTTATCGTGAAAGATCAGTTATCAAATGGTCTCCTTTTGTGGTGATAGTCTCATTTTTATCTTCAGCTCTTAGACAATCCATAGTGAGGGGAGAAAATGGAAAAGATCCTGGTTAAAGTCATAGTTCTTTTCAGGAGCCTGAAAATTTTGTAAGAAAAAAAAAAAGATGAAAAGAACCCATCAGAAAAACACAGGAGGTGGGGAACATAATGAATCTCAGAAATTGGGGAACTTAACTTAGGATTAACAGATACTTAATGTGAACATAGATAGATTTTAGGGAGTTTTTGAATGTGGATGAGAAAAAAAATCTTTATCTTCATTAATTTTTAACTAGTATTGAACACTTTCTTTAAATATGAATGTAAAAAAAGCCCAGCGCCTTTTGAGGAAGAGCAAAGGAGACTTCAATGAACTTTCAAATGGATCCATGATACTAAAAAGCTTAAGAACTCCTATAGACTATAGACAAACTCATAGTTTCCTAGTATGCACAAATACTAGAGTTTCTAAATTAAATCTAACTTTTCCTGTATTCCAAGAGAGAGTGCCTATAACTTTCAGAAATTTTACTGATAGGAACCTGTGTGAAGCTCATCTTCTTCAAACCCTTTAAAATACTTAGTCCTGTGAATATGAATAATAGAAATTTTCGGTTACAGTTTTTTTTTTTAATTTTTGATTAAATCCAGCTTAATTACAATTTTTTTATTTATTTTTTTTTTTTCAACATTACATTCTAGATAGTTCTTCTTTCATATTTAAAGAACTTCAGAGTTTATTTGTGAAATAAAGGTATATTTACTCATGTAATTATGAAGATTGTTTTACTATGTGTGAAGGAATGAGGGTAGTTAATTTATTTTAAGAACTTGAGATCATTTCTGTTTGCATGACCACAGGAGCACTGATATGGGAGGTGCTATTAAAATTTCAAAGCTGCCAGTTTATTTTATACTCCTTCTTTGGTAGAACAAACTGTTTGAATGAATGGAAGTATTATTTACCTAGTGTGATTGTATAATTTTGAACTTTATTGGTTAGGATGAAAAAGTAGTAGTTTTTATATTGTTAAATTCTTGTGACTTCATTTTGATATTACCACTCCTTTTTCCTCATTTCTTTTGTTGAAAAAAAATCAGACATTTAAACAAGAAGTATATCAAAAATGTGAATGTCAACAGTATAGGATCTCCATCTTTATACAGATTAAGGTCACTATAAAGAACTTATTTCAAGTCACAATTAGAAATAGGAACTGAACCTGTTATTTTCATAGTATGGAAACTCTCTAGGTAAGAAAATCCAGGGATCCAGGTCACTACTCTATCTTCTACTTCTATATGCTTTCATGTGCCATTCCTCACTCATAGAAAGCATTCTCGCTTCATTTCTGTTTCATAATTTCTTTCTTTTTTCAAAGCTTAACTCAGGTTCCACATTCTACAGGAAGTTTGAACAATACTGCTAATTATTAAAGTTCTCTCCCTCTTCAAATTAACTTGTAGTGTATTTCTGCTTATAAGATTTTTTGGTATTTGTGCAGACCTGTCTTATTGATACCTCATATTCTTCCCACTGGGACTTCAGTGAGAATCTTTCTATTTGCAGCCTTATGTCATCCAAAATCTGATCTTTAAGTCATTTTCTGGGTCCTCTTTATGTTTTGTGTGCCTTTTGAGAATGTGATTTCATAACTTGCTTATTTCATAACCCTGGGTTCAGCACCCTGCTTGACACAAACTAGGTGCTTCATAAATGCTTGTTCTACTTATCAACATCCATATATATGCAAACACATTATATATTGCTTCTTCAATAGGACAAAGCTAATAAAATATAAGCTTCTTGACAACAGTAGTCGCATTTAATTTTTTTTTAATCTCCAGTGCTTTTAATGATGACTTGCACATTGTTGAATGAAACGACATGCAAAGTGTTTGTTGTCATAAAGTGCTATGTATACATGAAACTGTCACAACTTTGAAAATCTTTGGCTAAATTCAGACACTGGATTAGCATTATTATTGAGAATCTGGTATGGGGGTGTTCAGAGAAGGCTAGCACATTTGTTGTATGGGTTTACTGAGCCCTTTCAAGGCTGCTCATTGATCTTTGGTCCAACTCTCAACTGTGACTCAAAAAACTCTAGTATGTACAACAGGCATAGCCCTATACAACTATCTCTGCAAATCTACTAATCCAGGTTGAGAATAATTGACAGGCATCAGTCCTTTGGTGATTAGAAGGATGATTACCCCAAGCACGTGAAGACTTCTTTTAACAGAATGAGCGATGAGAATAATTTGTTATTATAGGCATGAAGGAGGCTGAAACAGGCATTATGGAGTGCTTAAAGCTTGGTCAGACATCGAAGACAGAAAGGAAATCCACCATATCCCAGAGCATCACTGCCAGTAATCTTAACTTTTGTCCTGCCATGGAACTTCAATATCTTTGGAATACAGAGTGATGCTGGTGGCTACTGACACTCTATCTCACTTAAATCCAATTGATTTGCAAGGCAAGACATCACTCATCATCTACTATTTTATCCCAACATCATAATGCAACAACATTATTTAGAATATATACTGACATTGAGATTAATATATATGGGTGAATTCTGGGAAGATGGCAGAGTAGCTTGGTAAATTTAATTCCTCCCAATTTCCTTGTTCCTCAGGGCTAACGTAGACTGGTGAAAAATCAACAAGACTTGGAGTAGAACAGGGGTCCTTCAGATACAACCAGAAAAGATCTGCAGAAAGACCCCAGGCTTGGGATTAACCTGTCTTAAGTACAAACACCTCCACAGTAGCTCCGAAGAAAAGCCCCTTGGCGAGTTGTGTGGGGCTGGTGTCTCAGCAGGAACCACAGTGGTTCCTGGACTGTTTGTGGAGTTAGGGTTTGAGTACAGGAAAAGAAATGAATCTTGGCTGATTAGGAATGAGCGGCCAGCTGTGCTGCTGGGACCTGTCCCTGGGTGAGAAGGAATCAGCACCCAGTGAGTGCAGAGGCAGGTGGGTAGGAAAGCTGCTGACCAGGGGCACTTGCAGGAGAACAGAATGCTTGGTTTAGGATTCCTTGTAAGAATAGAGAGCTGAAGAAAAGCTTGAGGCCACATCCCCCCATCCCACTATTAAAAGTGTTTACACTAATACTTCTTAAAATGAACTGGCAAAGAAGAAAGAACCCTAACATTGAAACTTATTATGGAAACAAGGAAAACAGGGTTTCATCTTCAGAGGAAAATACTCTAGTAAAAAAAAAAAAAGTTTCTGTCCCAAAGAGAAATGTGAAATGACTCCCTGCCCAGACAGGATTTATAGAAAAACAAAAAAAAAAAAAAAAAAAAGAATTCAAAAGTCAAATAAGAGACATTGAGGAAAAACTAAAGAAAAAAAATAAAACCATCTAAAAAAACCAAGATTATAAAAAAATTAACCAACTAGAAAAAGAAGTACAGTCACAAAGATGAAAATAATGCTTTGAAAATTAGAATTAGACAAGGAAAACCAGTAAAGACCAAGAAATAACAAAGCATTATAAAGAATGAGGAAATGGAACAGAAGGTGAAAGATCTTATAAGAAAAATTACAGATCTGGAGAACAGATCAAAAAAGAGAAAAAATAAGATTAATTGGACTGCCAGAAAGAGGCCAGAAAGTGACCAAAAAAGAGAATCTTGATGCAATAATGGAGAAAATAATCCTAGAAAATTGTTCTGGAGTGATAGAACTTAAGGGGAAAAAAAAATCAAAAAAACAACCAACGAACTAAACAATCAAACAAACAACAACAACAACAAAAAATAAATAAACCACTGATCATCACCTCAAAAAGATTCTGTGTGGAAAACACACAGGAATATTATTGTCAAATTTTGAAACCTGAGAAATATAGGGGGGTGGAGCCAAGATGGTGGAGTGAAAAGGTGACTCTCTGCCTCTCCTCCAATCTTCTCTCAAATCAACAATAAAATAAGGCTCTGAACTGATCTTCAAATCAACGAACTCAGAAATATTTGGACACTG
>JAJPUD010008345.1:68641-91412 GCA_023553655.1 Myrmecobius fasciatus
CACACACACACACACACACACACACACACACACACACACACACACACGTGTCTAATTCTTTTCCTTCTCTTAGAAAGTGACATATCCTATCATGGCTTCTACTTTTTTACCACCTACCCATTTCCCCAAATCCTAAGACCTTATTTTGTTCTTGCCAGCATTTATCGTATAATAGATGCTTAATAAGTTATTGTTTATTAATTTATCAACCAGAACAATTAATTTTCTGTCTCCAAGTTCAAGATCATCAATGATATCCTAAATCTTATGACTAAATCCTACTCATTATTTATCATCTTGGATCATCTACTGCATTTAGCATTATTTATTTATTCTCCTTTTTGATAGTACTTCATAAAGGATACAATAAGATTTAGAAGCAGAAGATTTGGGTTCAGGTTCCAGTTCATCCTTTTACTATCAGTAGTGATTTTAACCAAGTCATTTAACTTTGATCTTACATCACAATAATATCTGGCTTTATGTTCCTATGATTGTTTAACTAGGTAGCCTTTGAGATTTCTTTTAGATCAAAAGCTCTTATCTCTGATCTAAAGGTTATAATTCATGTTATATTTGTCTGGATATTCATTGCTATATGAATCTAATTTAAAAATCATAGCTGTTCTTGTCTCATGCAATTTAAAATTAAGGCTCTATAAAGGTTAAATTTAGCAATGTCCCTTTAGTTAAACAGTACAGAGAAATCTGTCATTTATCCTTTCAAATTTAATTTGGTCTTTCTAATAAGAGTGGCCTCAGCACTTGTTTGTCCCTAATGAAAATCAAGGCTATACACTCACTTGATAGCCTTCAAATGCACCTCCTACCCCAGTTAAAAAAAAAAAAAAATCATGCCATTATTTTAATGGAAACACAGACAAGTACACAAATGTCTCCTTACCTCATTTGAAAAATGAACAGTACTTTTCAGTGGTTTATAGGCATGTATTTCTACTTGTAGCAGAGTAGCAGCACTGTGAGGATCTAAGACTTTAAAAGCTTAATTATTCATGCATTGATAGATTAGGTATTATTAGATATACATTAAAGCATCATGTTTACATGAAAAGAAATAAGTGCTCTATTCAGCACAAATGTTCCTCTTCTCAGATTATCTAAGATGTTTGCCTTCCTTTAGAAGTAATGCTTTTTAGCCAATTCTTCGGAGGGATTCCAAGGACAATCAAAATGGGAAGCAAGGTGACTGTATTTTAATATCTCCTTGTATCCATGGACTCCTGGAGTATTTTGAAATGCATGGTTTTACCATGTCTCCTGGTAGAGAAATTAAGGAGTTAGTAATTAATTATTCCAATTATTACTTAAATGTCAACCTTGAAGCTAAATTGCAGCTATCTCTTTTATTAACTTCACGAAAGAGAATGGCAATGTTTGTAGACTAATGTGCTTCTTCAATTTCACATTTGGTAGAAAGATAATAAAATACATTTAGAAAATGTATTCTGCATCTTAAATTTAGAGAAAAATTGAGGCATTTGATGTTTTATCTATTAAACTGACAATGTAGGGGCAGCTAGGTGGCGCAGTGGTTAGAGCACCAGCCCCGAAGTCAGGAGGACCTGAGTTCAAATCTGGTCTCAGACACTTCCTAGCTGTGTGACCCTGAGCAAGTCACTTAACCCCAATTGCCTCAGCAAAAAATAAAATAAAATAAAATAAACTGACAATGTATTTGAGAACTTTACATATCATTGAAATGTTCTGAAGTTGCAAATCCAGTGATAAGATTAGGAAAGTCCTCATATAAAAGGAATAATTTAGATTGTTTTTCAAAAGAAATTAGAGGTTTGAAAAAAAAAAGAAATGAGAAAATCCATTCTAGGTATGGGTATGATACCGAAGATGAAGTCTCAACACTGAGGTCAGTTTGAGAGAATGGGAGAGTATGAGAATAAGTTAAACATAATAAGACTGTTCAGGTTGGACATAATTTTTTTAAGATTTTATGCCAAACTGAGAATTATAAAGTTTATTTTAGAGGTCATAGGAAAGTATCCTAAAGTTTATTAGAAATTGAATAGAAATAAAAATTAGACATTGAATAGAAATAGAAATTAGAAATAGAAATCTGATATCATCAGATTTACAATTTAGAGACTTTATTTTGACAACAATGTGGAAATAGATTAGGGAAAGGAGAGATGAGACAAAGAACCATTTCAAAAGGCACTGCAGTAATCTTAGTTAAGAGATGATAAAAGCTTAAACAAAAGTGATGGCAAAGTGAGGCAGAGAGAAGGGAAAAGATATTTGAGATGTTGCAAAAATAGACACAATAAGATTTGACAACTGAATTATCAACATTTACTGATGATGAAATCAATAGCAAATCAGAATAAAAAAGATGGTTGGATAATGTTGTATGACTGAACTATCTTCAAATTGAGCTTTTTCAGCAAGTTCTTGAGGCTGAAAAATGAGACATGAATAAAAGATCAACAAAGGCTATATCTATTTCCTAAGGAAATTTAACTAGCATAAATCAAAATGCACAATGAAGAATTCAAAAGAGTATAGAAAGGACCTCAGGTGGCAAACATTTGATATCTTTTCCAAGAAGAGATATGTCAGGCAAAGGCAACACTGGTTTAGAATATAAATTCATTCACAATGTTTTAAGGTCAATAGCAGTGGAAAATCATGAGCAGAATTACTTTACAAAAGAACAGAAAGAAGTAAAAAATAAGTTTACATAAGGCTTAATGAAAGACCCAATTAGTCCATGTTATCACAAAGATAAAAGTAAAAGTATGACAACTGAGTGTGAAATGAAAAAACAAATCTCTCAAAAGTTATACAACAAATTCTTTTCTGCATCAATGTTAGATGAGTCACTACAATTGTCCTCTAACAACATTCCCCAATGGCTTTCATGAAGGAGCAGAACTGGAATGAAACAAAATAAATATGGGAAAAATCAGTTTGAATAAAAAAAAGTAGACATGCTGGAGGGGAAAGAGAGGTATATCTATGCTGATGATTACAGCATTTGAATCTATCTTTACATATACACGCATGTGTATAGATGTATATACAACCACATAGATATATGTATACATACATAAATATACATTTACATTATACCTACCTACATACATACATACTTACATATATGTAGTGTTACCTGAAAGAGAGAATGGTAATAACTGCTTGGGCAATATCTTGGGCCTTATTATTAACTAATAAAACAGAGAAAATATCAATAACTATTAATTCAGAATTCTAATTTACTAGGATTTCATAATGATTTCAGAAAATCTTTATGAAAATGTTATATATTTATATTTATGTATGTGTGCATATAGACATATATGCACATGCATATATGCAAACAAACAAGTGTGTGTACACTGAAGCTATCATAGCTTATAAGGAAAGAAACAGTTTTTGGCCAATACAGTTTTTATGAGAACACATCTTTATAATTGCATAGTTTACTGAAAGACAAAGTGAATACAAGATTTCATTATATTATTATTATTTTTTACCATTAAGGTATTTCTTTTAAATATTGAAGAAAATTTGATTTTGTAGAGTAAGATTAAAAGTATTCTTCAAAGAAGGCACATCTCAAGCACAAGTAAATTCAAAAAATTCTTTGAAAGATGTAAACACATATAATTTTCTTCAATGAGCCATTGACTATTCATATACAGAAAAACAAGAAATAATGAGCCTTGTGACACTTTTGAGGAGGATTTTCAAGATACAGACTAAAATCAGAAGGGACATTACTCATAGGTAAGGAAACTTTCAGATTTGCCTGTTTGTAGATGCTACTTATTTTTATACTTATTTTTATCAAAATCTGGAATAATACACTGTCTTCCAAATAAAATTCAGAAGCATCCCAAAGGGTAGAATGGTGACTTCCAAGTCTCAGATTCTGTTATTGTCTGATCTTGGAAGTTCCTCCATAACTAAACAACTAACCACTTCTGTGCTTTATTAAAACTGGAATATCTCATGGGAAGGCCTGGGCCTTTTTTTCATTGCTAAATTCCACCCCCAGGAAATTACAAGGATGGCTACAGAAATAGATAAGATAATTCCTTATTTGATAAAAGAGCCCAAGGATGGAGCCACATTTAAATGCAATTGTGGCCTCATTAAATAAGCAGAGATCAGAAAATCAATCACTAAACGTCTTCCTTATTTTGGAGAGACTATAAAAAGCCTCATCCTCCCAAATCTGCTCCTGACATACGAACTTCAAAACTATACTATGATAACCCCTCTATTGAGTTCCTTCAACTCCCACCCTACTACCTCTACTTTCCATCTCATTTTTGCATGTTGTTTCCCACTCCCTCCCCCACCGTCATTAGTTTTCCAGTGTTTTAAATAATTCCAAGGCTATAAGTTTTAGAAAAGGTGATGATATACATTGGTAAAAAAAATTTCTTTATCTGGCATTTTGTATTGAAAGAAAGAAGTCTCATTTTAATTCTTCTAGTGATTTTATGTATTTGTGAAGCATGGCATTCAAAACTACATAAAGGTATAAATTTTTGGGTCACCAGAAAGGCAACAGAAATGAAAATCATAGATATAAGCAGGGTACTTACTAATATCAAAATGCTATGTTGTTCCAATCTAAATGGCTTTTGAAATCCTCTCTAGCATGATGCTTCTTCCACTTTTCTCTTTATTCCTTGAAAAAATCAGTTGCACTTTGAACAGCTATTTGTAGATAGTGTATTTAACAAATGTATGCACCACAGCAATGTACATCCAGATGCATCTAATTCATTCAGACATCTACTTACTGTCAAGTGGAAACCTTTCGTTTCATTTCCCTCTTTAAGCAAGCAAGCTTATTCTATGACAAAACAAAATAAAGCTTAACAAGGTAAAGTGTTTTTCATATTTAAAAAAAATTAAACATAAAACTTAAGCCATTGGCTGAATTTACTATATTCGGTTTTAGAAAATTTGTAGAAACAAAAAGACTGCTATTGCTGGTGAAGTCTGGACGGTCAATTAGAACACAAGGACAGGAACTATTTCCCCTTAGTAATACAACTTGCTTAATTCTAAATATTGGGAAATATGTAACCTAAGCAAAAAAGAAGATATGACTAGTTAGCTAGAGTCTCTGTTCCTATTGCTTTTCTTCTGTTTTTCATTCATGTACAAGTACCATGTCAAATAGTAGACAGATTAATGATTTCCAGCAGACCTATATTTATATTCTCCCTCTGATAAATATTAGCTTAAATATTTCCCTCTGAAACTCAACATTTAAGTTGCAGTACACTTTCTGAGTTTCATTGGCAGAGGGACTTTGTTTACTCAAGAGTTATCTGCATGAGTGAAAGCAAAGTTCTCATAATTATAATATATCATGTCAGACCATTTTGTTTTGGGGATGAAGTGAAAACGGAGAGATCAGATAAAGAAGGCTAGGAATCCCAAAGAATTTGACATCTACTGGAAGTCTAATCAAGCAAGTAAATGTTAGAGAATATCTAGTTACTAGATATTATAAAGAAGGCCACAGAAATATCTTAAGTCTGTATAGAGAAGACAATTCTATATGCCTAGAAGTAATCACAAGAACAGAATTGCAATTTAATGCCAATGAGATTTTATTAAACAGAGCCCAGATAATAAGACAGTAGAAAACTCAGAAACAAGAAAAAATATTCACAGAGCAATAGCAATAAGATTTGAGAGCCCAGCAAAAGCAATAATCAATTAAATAAATGAGACCCTAAATAGGAAATATTTCTATATTTTAGTTATATTTCCTAAACAAGAGACAAGAAGACACAGGCAACTTCAGTAGAACAAAACTAAGACAGTGAACCAGGTATTTTGTAATAATATAGACCATTCAACATTCTATCTAAATATATGGAGGGAAACTAGAAACAGATTAGCAGCAGGTATTCTGGTTTGCATTTAATATAAGAAGACATCAAGTGAATTCTCTAAGAAAATAAGATTCTTTCCCTTGATTCAATCAAGACATATGTCACTATGCTACTATAAATTTGGATTTAGAAGGAATGTTGGAAATCAAAGCTATCCTATTCATTTTAAGATGAGAAAACTAAAGTACAAGCTGTTAGATGATTCCCCAATCACACAGTTATTAGGAGGAAAAACTGAAATTATAACTTGTGGATTTAGCTTTGGTGCAGTTGTTTCTTCTTCCTCATTTTACAATGTAGATAATCTAAAATATATTCCATTCTAATGGTTTCTTTTAAAATATTTTTGTAAGATGGGTCAATTTGTTGGCTATTGAAAGCCAATGACTAGATATTTTCTATGAAGAATAATCCATATCTCCTCTAGTCTTAGAAATATTCACTTTTGTTCTGATTTTACATATCTACATTTATTTTTCTTCCATTTGCCATACTTATATGCCAGGGATCTCTCTTATTGGATATTTTTCTACTCTTCAAGTACCTTCTTGCAGTTGATAGAGCTTCTTCCTGGAAGTCATTTGCTCTCTTTTCCATCCTTATGACTTCTGACTCTGTGTTCTTTCTGATGGCTGCTGATTTCCCCAGAGGCACCATTCTCAAGTAGATTGTGATGGAGATGCATATTTCATAAACCACTTGTGACAGTATGCTAATTGAAAGAGTTTCTCCTGTCAATGTGGCTCTTGCAAATTACAAGGAGATACTTCAGAGAGCTGTTGGGGATTTCATTACTATAAGTGAAAGGGAGTTCTCCTACTAATTTGGAGATATCAAAAGTGTGACTCTAAATAGGTTTTATCTCCAGCATTCATCTTCCCAATTCTGTTTTGTTTCACAGAGTTCTGCAAAGTATGATATAATTCATTAAACTTCAAGTCTTCTTACCCTTACAATTTCTGAAGTCTGAATTTCCTGCTTTTCCTTTTCTTAGTATCCTTCCATTTGCTAGAACTTGGGCCTAGTCAAGAAATGTTATGCTTTAATATTTCCTTTGGCTTCCCACTATGGCCCATTGTTACACTGTCTTTAATAGTCAAGTAATTGAGGTCCCTACTTTATCAAGTATTTCTTTAATATCTTCATTTGGCTTTATGCTAACGATGTCTCTAATTCATTCACTTGAGGAAAACTCTAAAAGCCTCTGTCCCATCAGTCTATGTATATCCTCTTTAATTTCTTCATCAAATTTATTATTGTTAAATTCTCAAACAAGTTTCTAGGAAATTTCTCTTTCTGGTTCATCAAGATCATGAGTTCTTAACCTGAACTCCATGAATTTTGTTTTTTAATATGTTAAAATCAATTATTTTAATATACTTGGTTTCCTTTGTAATTCATTTTATCTTAAGCATTTAAAAATAACATTCTAAAAAATTGGCTTTACCAGACTGACAGGGGCATCTCTCTCTCTCTGTCGCTGTCTCTGTCTCTGTCTCTCTGTCTCTCTGTCTCTCTCTTTCACACACACACACACACACACACACAGATTTTAATAAGTTCATATAAAAATCAAGAAGAACCTCACAACTGGTAGGGATCCTAAACACTATATTGTTCAAGGTCATTATTTTAAAGGAAGCAAACTGAGATCATGGACTAGTATACTAATTTGCAAGGCTTATCATGATTTTTCATTCGAGACAAATATACAAATATAGAATATATACAGTATGCTTCTTCAGTCTTTCTTGTGGAGTGTTGGTATATTCTTACCTCTTCTTGTTTATAATCTTTCTAACTTATTTTCTTTTTTTCTGAAATTTATTTGATTTTTTAATACAAGGAACAAAACAAATATTTCCATAACATAGTACAATAAAAAAGATGCTTGTACATGAAAAAAACAAATCTATCACTTACACCTTGCTATTCTTTCCAAGTATATAACAAAATTAGCGTGTAAATTTCTTGTGTCTCTTGATGTTTCCTATATATATATATATATTATATTCTGAGTTGAAAACAACAACAAAATTCTTCTATCTCTTCCTGTCACATTTTCATCTAGATCTACTTTTCAATCACATGGAATATCTGAAATACATTCACATATATATTTTTTCTTTATGTCCAATAGATCATTTTCTCCTCCAATTTCATAAATGAAAAAAATATATAACTCACCTTAGAACATACTAATCAAAACTATCTTTGTCTTCTTTTTTTAGGAATATCTCAAAGTGAAATTTCAAAAGAGAAGTTGCCCATATTGATTTATTTTAATAATAATTAGCAAACTATTATACCTGTTTAAGTTTAGAAAAACAATTAAAATTGCATTGAAAAACAAAATAAGAAATTGCATTATGTTCCTTGAAGTAAGCAGAGCTGAGGTGGAGAAGAGAGGGAGATATTTACACTGCATGTTTAAATTCTCTTAAAGCAAAGGTTCTAGAATCATGAGTCTCAAGTTGAGCTTAATGAGGTATGTATTAATGCCCACCATTTTGAAAGTAAACAACTTGTATCTTACATGACTGGAGATGTTCTTTTTAAAACAATTAATAGATAGTGACATGTTATAATTATTTCTATGGAAATACATAATATATAATTAACATCCAAAGTAGCTTGCCAGGTGTCTTATTTATTTTTAGTTGTAAGTGAATTCTATCAATTAAATGAAATGATTTTTGTGAAATTCAAATAACCACCAATCTGAATGAGATTGGTTTATACTACGAAATATTGTAAAGAAGTTTTAATTGAATCTAATATCTAAGTTTCACCTAACACCGAATTATATATTTCATGACCATTTATTTGAATATTTTTAATATGGTAATATGCAAAGATGTCTGTACATATGAACTAATAACAGTTTTTGCAAAAAAAAAAAGAACCTACAAAGTAAGACTGTAAGAACAATATTCATTCTCTTCTATTATCTTTGACAAGTTCATTTACTGCCAATACACTATAAAGAACACCTTTTTAACAGAACTTAAATTCAAATCATAATGTAATATAATTTTAGCATTATCAGCTAAATAAATATATTTTCATAAAAGAAGTGATAGTTTTGATTAAGGAAATTCATATAAAATGAATAACCATAACTTAAAATTATTTTAGTAGCCCATTAATATATCACGTTCACATCAGAACCAGAAGAGAGATTTCAATATAATGATTGATTTTGCTGATTTCTTTTTTTTTCTTTAAAAATAATATTAATTTTATAGAATGACTTTGGGAAGAGGAAGAAATATTGGAGGGGGATATAATAATATAAAAAGAAGACATTAATAAAAATTTATTTAAAAAAAAAGCAAGAGAGACAAAATGCCATAGCTATGGAGAGACCAGTTTAGATTATAAACTACATTAGAAATATCATTCCCCTACTCAAAATATTCAAGGCAGGGATCCAAAGATCACTTATATATGGGTATCTATAAGTTGTGAGCTCATGATGGTGACTAAAAAATTATTGCACCAAAGTCAAAGGGATAGTATCTCCATATAATTTATAATTATGGTTCTCTACTTGGCCAGATAATCTAAAATGAAAGGCCATTAACTCTATCTGAAACATGGGGATAGATGAGGAAATGGTACCCTCATGTCCCTCCATTTTTACCTCATCTGCTGATTTAATGGAAAGGTTTGTGGTAAAAAGAAAATGTAGCAAAGTGTTTGCTATTGATAATAGCAATATTTACAACTACCACTGCATCTCATTCTGAATGAATACTTTCCCAAAAGAAGTTTTCACTTCTCTGACCCTGCCTTCTGATATTACCAGTAACACAAAGCATCTTAAAGCCAAAAAAAAAATCTCATTTCAAATACGATAATTTCTCTCAGAAAACTTTATTATTTATTGGGATTGATCATAGAGATTACACATGAATGCATGTGTGTATATACATAAAGAACATTTCCTTCTCCCTTTAGTTTCTTCTCTTTGGTATATTGTCTTACTTTAGATACCTACAGGAGACTCTCTATTGTTCTACACCAATCTATCTTGCTTCAAAACCCGAATGCCTTCCCCTAATTCCATATCGTCAAGAAGCTCTACTTTGGGCTTCCTTTTTTAGTTTCCTCAGTCAGCACTTAAGTAGTTCGAACTTATTTACCTTATGTCTCATTCCTGAAGACTCTATTTTCCTAAAGTAATGAAGGAAACATTTCACTAATCTAGTAAATTAACCCCAAAACACACATTAATATGAGAAAGCAAAAATAAATGAATGGGGAAAACCTAACTTCATTTCTTTGGTGAGTATAGGATTTGAATCTTTTGATATTATTGCCAAAATTTCCATAAGTTTAATATATATAACATTTTAGTTTAATCTAGTCTCTGCCAAACAATGGCCTTTTGTCTCTCTTGCTTTTTTAAAGATAATTTTTTATTATTGTCTTGTTTTTATATTATTATATTCCCCTCCAGTATTCCCTGCTCTTCCACATATATATATACACATATATATGTATATATATATTCACATATATATATATACACACACATATATATATATACACACACACACACACCAAAGAAAGAATTTTGTTGACAGAAATTTCATGTTGATGTTGGAGTGAACAAGGATTGATCCTCAGTCAAACCAATAAAAGAAATGTATATATATAGACTAAGTTCTTCTAAGTCACATTATCTATTTTAAGTCACCTTCTTTACTGTAAATATTGTAAATTACTGTAAATACTGTAAGTTATACTATCTTCTTTAAGCATAGAACCAAAGTTATGTTCTTGTCTTTATCATATTTTTTGGTAAAAAATGCAGGATTTTAGAGTTTGAAGGAGCAATAGAGATTTTCTATCTTTCTGCTTTGCTTTGCTAATATTATATGACTTTATGAACATCACAAAGCTAGTCAACAGAGAAATAATTAATACTACCTAGATTTATTTGTTGCTGAACAACCTATTTTAGTCATGTCTGACTCTATGAACTCATTTGTGGTTTTCTTGGCAAAGATACTGAAATGGTTTGCCATTTCCTTCTCCAGCTCATTTTATAGATGAGAAAATTAAGCCAAACAGGACTAAGCATTGCTAGTAAATATCTAATGCCATATTTGAATGTAATTCTGACTCTAGGCCCAACAATAAAACTACTGAACCACTTAGTACTACTATCTTTCTGCTTCAGAGGTCTTTTTCATATTCCTGCTCCACCACTCAAAAAACAAATAAATAGTTAGGTGGGCAGCTAAGTGATGCAGTAGATAGAGTGCTGAATCTGGATTAAGCAAGACCTTAGTTGAAATCTAGACTGAAGTTTACAATTTGTATGACCCTGGACAAGAGACTTTAACTCTATTTTACTTTCCTCATCTGTATTAATAGTATCTACCTCAAAGCATTGTTCTGAGGATCAAATGTGATAATTACAAAGTACTTAGCAAAGTTTTGGGACATATTGGCCACTATATAAAAATTAGTATTGTTATTCCAACACAGCAAAATTCATTACACATAGCTCTTTACATGATAAAAGCTGATTAACTTATCTGTTTATTAATATCAAGGGAATATGGTGAAAGCACTAATTCTCCTAGGCATATGCTACATTCATAGATATTTCTATCACCATATGGATCTCAGTTTCCCTGAAAAAAAAATAACAGGAGGCCCTAAGAGCTTAGAATGTCAGAGTTTTTCTACCAAAAAATGATGAAGCTCAAAAGTCTAGGAAATTTCTAGCTATCCCCTGGTTGTGAAGCAGGACCAAACCTTGTTAACTGCCCAGATTGTATTGTTACTTGATGTACATGAAACACCGGTTCAACAGTAGTACAAAGTTATCTTTACCTTCTATATTTCCAAATTTTCTATTACTAACAACACAATGTTTTACAGTAACCAGGGTTTATAATTTTGATGTTATTCTTGACTACTCATTCTCTTTTTCTCCAAATAGCCAACCTCTTGTCAAATAGTGCGTTCCTCCCTGCCAACTCTTCCGATTCTCTATTCATTATTGTCTCTTTACTCACATAGCTATTACCTCTTTACTTACATAGCAACTACCTTAGTTCATATCTCTATCACCTCCCACATAGTCCAACAATCTTTTAATTAGTATCTCTGTATCAACTCTTTCCCATTCTACTTTATCCTCTATACTTTTCCATTTTAATAGGTAAAAAACAGTTTGATGATTATTGATTTATAATAAAAATCAAATTGTTGTCATTCTATGCCACCTTCTTCCATATAGTTTTTTCACTTAATATTGCAGTCTCTTTTTCCCTTTCAATTGATTCAGAAATATGTGTATACATATATATATATACATATATATATATCTGTGTATATATATATATATATATATATATATATATATATATATATATATGTATTTTGAAATTTAATCCACTGGCAATTTTATATGAATAATGTGAAATACTAATTAATTAAGGTAATATTGTAATTTTAAATATATTGGTATGGTCCAATATGTGATTGTGTATTTGTATAGTTTTTCTGCATCTTACTATATTAACATTCAGATATTTCATTTATTTTATAGCTATTCTATTGAGAATTTTTCTCATAATTATTTTGTTCTGCCTTTTCCCAAGGCTAATGGTAATATTTATCAAGCAATTATTTTATATTCTACAACTTTTTGCAGTAATTAATAATTGAAACTAGTTTATTTGCTATTTTTCGGTAGTTATATAAAAAAGGCATGTAATTTTGTTTTCTCTTGATTATTGTTTATACTTTAATTTTTTTGGCTATCTTATAGCTAAAGTTACCCTTTATAAAACCAGAGTTATAATATTGGAAAGAGGGGCTTCTTTGCTTTGCCATTATTTGAACTAAGAAACCTATTGCTTCTCAATTGCAAAAAATCAAAGAAGCATGGGAACAAATAACTAAGAATAGAAGTGTTCTCAAATACCCCTTAATCAAACTCTCATTATATATCTAAATAAACTGAGACACAAAGAAGTTGAATAAAATGTTGAAAATCACACAAGAGATTAATATCATTATATTCTTTGATTCAAAATAAATAAGCTTGATTTTACTTAAGAAGAGTAATACCAAGCCTCATTTTTAACTTTATATGTCAAGTACCTATCACAATGAGTGGAATAAAGTATATCCTTCATAAATGTGTTTTGAAATGAATTAAATTCAACTTTGTCATGCATTTGCTATATTCAAAGTGTCCTCCAAAAGAACACATTTCTTTAAATGAAGATAACAAGGCTAAATAAAGAAGCTCATGGAATACTTAAACTCTGACTAGGCTGAAGTGATTCAAATGTAGGAAATGACTAAATATCTTTTATGTAGTGATAGAATTTTAAATATGTTTACCCTTGTAAAAAATGTATCTAGCATAAACTCCTTTTTTAATTAAAGCTTTTTATTTACAGAACATGAATGATTTTTCTACATTGACCTTTACAAAACTTTTTTTTCCCAAGCTTTTCCCCTTCTTCCCCCCACCCCTCCCTAGATGACAGGCAGTCTAATATATGTTAAATATGTTAAATTATATGATAAATCCAACATATGTACATATATCTATACAGTTATCTCACTGTACAAGAAAAATCAGATCTAGAAAGAGGAAAAAAAAAAAAACAACCTAAGAAGGAAAACAAAATGCAAGGAAATATTCACAGAAAGTGTTAAAATGCTGTGTTGTGGTCCACACTCAGTTCCAACAGGCCTCTCTCTTGATGTATATGACTATCTTCATCACTGAACAACAGGAACTGGTTTGAATCACATCATTGTTGAAGAGAACCGTGTCCATCAGAATTGATCATTGGTCTTGTTGCTGTGTATAATGTTCTCCTGGTTCTGCTCATTTCACTTAGCATCATTTCACCTAGGTTTCTCCAGGCCTCTCTGAAATCATCTTGCTGGTCGTTTCTTAAAGAACAATAATATTCCATAATATTCATATACCATAATTTGTTCAGCCATTCTTCAATTGATGGGCATCATTTCAGTTTCCAGTTTCTTGCCACTACAAAAAGGGCTGCCACAAACATTTTTACAAATTTGGGTCCCTTTCTCTCCTTTAAGATATCTTTGGGATATAGGATCAGTGGAAACACTGCTGGGTCAGAGGATATGCACAGTTTGATAACTTTTTGAGCATAGGTCCAGACTGCTCTCCAGAATGGTTGGATCCGCTCACAGTTCCACCAATAATGTATCAGTGTCCCAGTTTTCCCATATCCCATCCAAAATTTGTCAGTATAGTTTCCTGACATCTTAGCCAATCTGACAGGTGTGTAGTGGTATCTCAGAGTTGTCTTAATTTGTATTTCTCTGATCAATGTGATTTGGAGCACCTTTTCTTATGACTAGAAATAGTTTCAATTTCTTCATCTGAAAATTGTCTGTTCATATCTTTTGACCATTTATCTATTGGAGAATGGCTTGAATTCTCATATATTTGAGTCAGTTCTCTATGTATTTTAGAAATGAGGCTTTTATCAGAATCTTTGAATGTAAAAAATGTTTTCCCCGTTCATTGCTTCCCTTCTAATTTTGTCTGCATTCATTTTGTTTGTAAAAAACTTTTGAACTTGATATAGTCAAAATTATCTCTTTTGTGATTAATGATGATTTCTAGTTCTCGTTTGGTCACAAATTCCTTCCCCCTCCACATATCTGAGGGGTAGACCATCCTACATTGTTCTAATTTGTTTATAATGTCATTCTTTATGTCTAGATCATAAATTCATTTTGACCTTATCTTGGTATATGGTGTTAGGTGTGGGTCAATGCTCAGTTTCTTCTATTCTAGTTTCCAATTTTCCCAGCAGTTTTTGTCAAATAGTGAGTTTTTATCCCAAAAGCTGGGGTCTTTGGGTTTATCAAACACTAGATTACTATTGTCATTGACTATTTTGTCCTGTGAACCTAAGCTATTCCACTGATCTACTACTCTGTTTCTTAGTGAATACCAAATGGTTTTGATGACCACTGCTTTATAATACAGTTTTAGATCTAGTACAGCTAGGACACCCTCATTTAGCATAAACTCCTATAATTTGAAATTGTTTTCTTTATCACTGGACTTAAGAGAAATCTCAAATTTTTCTTGTTTTGTGAGAAAGAGAGAGAATAAAATGGGAGAGTGAGCAAACTATTCCACCATGCTTATATCATTCACATATTGTATGATTATGTTATGCAACAAAGTTTGACAAAACTTCTCTACTATATGTTGAAGCTAGTTAGGTCTAAGTACAGAAAGGATTCAGGAGACCATAACTATGTCAAGTATATTCCTTTGAGTTGTATGGAAATTTAAATTCTAAATGGGGAAGTTTTACAATATTAAGGCATCACTGATAATGCTTATGAGTATGAATTATATGAGTTGCAAATGGTCAAAGTTAGATAAACAATATTAAAAAAAAGTACTTCATTTTGTTTCAGATTAGAGAAGTAGGAGGAGGATTATGGGAAGATGGTGGAGTAGGTTGGTAAATTTCAAGGTCCCCCAATTTCCCCCACAAATAAAACAAATTGGTGCTTCAGGGTGAACATAGGCCAAAAGCAAGAAGACTTTGGGCAGAACCTAGGTTCTCCTGATGCAACTTTACAAGATTTGTAAAAAGACCCCAGGCCAGAATTAACTTTTCTGAGGTACAAACATCTCCACGCTAGCTCCACATATATATCTATCTATATCTGTATCTATATCTGTATCTATATCTATATCTATATCTATCTATCTATCTATCTATCTATCTATCTATCTATCTATCTATCTATCTTGAGTGGGGACCCTTTGGCTAGCTGGAGTCTCAGCAGAAACCACAGACATTTTCACCTCCCAGATTGTTCAAGGAGTGGAGGTTTGAGTCCAGGATTACTGAGTGGACCTGGCCTGATTGTGAACTCCAGGTTGAGCTATGCTGCTGAAATGCATCCCTGGATGAAAAAGAGCCAGTACCTGGTGAATGAAAAAACAGAGGGATTAAGGTACTGCTGGTTGTGGCCACTTGCATGAAGGTGGAGCCCTTTGTTTAGGGTCCCTGGTCAGAGTAGAGGTCTAAAGGGAAGGTTGAGACATCATCTTCACACTCCATTATTAGAAGTGCTTACACAATGTCTCTTATTAAGAAAAAAAAAAAGAACTGGCAAAGAAGAAAGAATCCTAGCACTGAAACATTTTATTGGAAGACCAGAGTTCATCTTCAAAGGAAGACACTTTAGTGTAAAGAAAAAAAAAACCTACCTCAAAGAGTAGGATGAAATGATTCCTGCTTAGAGAGAATTTGTAGAACTCTAAAAAGAATTCAAAAGTTACATGAGAGACATTGAGGAAAACCTAAAGAAAAAATTAAAATCATCCAAGAAAAACAAGATTATGAAAAAAAGTAAAACAATTAGAAAAGGATATAGAGAGTCTTAATGATGACATAATTCTTTAAAAATTTGAATTGGGCAAGGGGAAGCCAAGGAAGTTATGAGAGACCAAGAAATAACAAAACAGATTATTAAAAATGTGAAAATTTAAGAGAATGTGAAATGTCTTATAAGTAAAACAATATATCTGGAGAACAGATCAAGAAGAAAAAAAATATAAGAATAATTGGACAGACAGAAAATTGAGACCCAAAAGATAATTTTGATATAATAATGAAGGAAATCTAGAAAATTGTCCTGAAGTGAGAGAACATGAAGGAAAAGTAGAAATAGAAAAAAAATCCACCAATCACTACCTTAAACATATAGGAATATTATTGACAAATTTTGCAACCCCCAGGTCAAAGAGAAAATTTTACAAGAAACAAGAAAAAAAAACAATTCAAATATGCTGAATTTAAAATTAGAATTGTACAAGTTTTATCAACAGCTACAATAAAAGACAAGGAATCATATTTATAGACATGCAAAAGAACAAAGTAAGTGACCAAAAATATCATATCCAGCAAAATTATATATAATTTTCAATGAAAAAATGGACATTCCATGAACTTGCAGATTTTCAGAAGTTTCTATCAACCAAATCTGAACTTAAAAAATTTAACATATGAGACAATATCAAAAAGCAATTTTAAGGAACTCAACTTGGACAAACTGTTTAAACATGGACAAATTGTTTATTTTTTTATATGGAAAAAGCATACTTTACATAAGCTCAAAAGAAAGGATAGCAGAGTAAAGTAAAAATAACAAATAAGTTGTACAAATGAGGTGCAGAAAAAGAACAGCCATAGAGGCACTAGAAGTGGGGAAGGAGGGCTTATAGTTCCTAAAATCTACTTACAGCAGGAATGGTTTCAATAGGCAACAGAATAATGAAGGGTTATAGCACCCTTCAAAATCTATAAAGAATAGATAGATGGGTAAGCAAAGGGTGAGGGAAAAAGATAAGGGAGTAATCTTTAGTTGGGGGGAGATTAAATAATAGTAAGCCAAAGTATGGAGCAGAATTTAAAGAAAAAGGCAGCAGGGATAGATAAGACATGCTTGTATGTGGGGTATAAAGATATCTTTTCTTAAGTATTATTTGCTTGGGCTTATGGGGAAATAAAAGGGAGATGTTGTTTGTGTGTATGTGTGTTTGTGTGTGAGTTTGTGTGTGTGTGTGTGTGTGTGTGTCTATGTACCTACATACTTACATATAAATATATCTTGCTTGGGGATAGGGAAGAAGAAATTGAGAAAAAAAATAAAGTAAATAAAATACTTAGTAGAGAATAAAAGAACAATTTACAAGGAAGTAACAATAAGATGGACTCTCATGAATTTAATATCATATATATATATGTGCTTTAAAAAATTGATTTTTATATATTTTGGATTCTCCTTAATATTTTCCTGGGCACATGATAATGTTCTCTTTTATTTTGTTTCATTTTTTTTGTATTGCTTTTTACTTTTTCTTTTTGCTTATTCTGTTTCTTCAAATAAAATAAAATTTGGGGAATAAGAAAGTATAAAAATATAACATATAAAAAATAAACAAAATAGAAGTAGGTGATGTTATCATCATTTTCAGTAAAAGCAGTGATTTTCATTTATATTAATAACCATGATATTTATTTATATTAATGCATTTGATGTTTTATCAGACATTTAAGACTTTTTTTTTTTTTTTGCTTTTTGCTGAGGCAATTGAGGTTAAGTGACTTGCCCTGGGTCACATAGCTAGGGAATGTTAAGTGTCTGAGACCAGATTTGAACTTAGGTTGTCCTGACTTCAGGGCTGGAGCTCTAGCCACTGGGCCATCTAGCTGCCCCAGACATTTAAGACTTTTAAGGCACTTTTTACATATCTTCTCTCATATGTTACTTACAACCAAATTGGGTTGATGGGAACATTATTGTGATGAATTTTTTTTTAAATTTTATTTTATTTGCAAAACATATGTATGAGTAATTCTTCAACATTGACCCTTACATAGCTTTCTGTTACAGATTTTTCCCCCAAACTCCCCACCCCTCCCCTAGATGGCAGGATACCCACTACATGTTAATTGTGTTAAAATACTTGGCAAATCGAATATATGTATACATATTTCCCAACTTATCATTGTTGTGCAAGAAAAATCGTATCTACACAAAAGACATATCAGATAAAGGAAACACAATGTAAGCAAACATCAATCAAGAGTATGAGAATGTTATGTTGTGATCCACATTTCACATTCCTCTCTCTGGGTTTATATGGCTTTCTTCAGTGAACAATTGGAGGTGGTTTGAAACATTTCATTGTTGAAGAGAGCCATGTTCATCAGAATTGATAGTCATATAGTATTGTTGTTGCCATGTATAATGATCTCCTGGTTCTGCTCATTTCACTCAGCATCAGTTCATGCAAGTCTCTCCAGGCCTCTCTGAAATCGTCCTGCTGATCATTTCTTACAGAGCAATAATATTCCATAACATTCATATACCATAATTTATTCAGCCACTCTCCAATTGATGGGCATCCGTTCAGTTTCCAGTTTCTAGCCACTACAAAAAGAGCTGCCACAAACATTCTTGCACATGTGGGGCCCTTTCCTTCCTTTATGATTTCTTTGGGATATAAGCCCAATGGAAATGCTGCTGGGTCAAAGGGTATGCACAGTTTGATAACTTCTTGAGCATAGCTCCAAATTGCTCTCCAGAATGGCTGTATCTGTTCACAGCTCCACCAACAATGCATCAGTGTCCCAGCCTTCCCACATCCCCTCCAACATCCATGATTATCTTTTCCTGTCATTTTAGCCAATCTGACAGGTGTGTAGTGGTACCTCAGGGTTGTCTTGATTTGCATTTCTCTGATCAATAGTGATTTGAAGCACCTTTTCATATGACTACAAATAGTTTTAATTTCATCCTCTGAAAATTGTCTGTTCATATCCTTTGACCACTTATCGATTGGAGAATGGCTTGAATTTTTATAAATATGAGACAATTCTCTATATATTTTAGAGATGAGACCTTTATCAAAACCCTTAAATGTAAAGATGATTTCCCAATTTATTGCTTCCCTCCTAATCTTGACTGGATTGATTTTGTTTGTACAAAAACTTTTTAACTTAATATAGTCAAAGTTATCTATCTGGTTTTCAATTAAGTGTTCCAGTTCTTCTTTGGACATAAATTTATTCCATCTCCATAGGTCTGAGATGTAAACTATATTACATTTCTCTAATTTACTTATAGTATCACTCTTTATATCCAGATCATGAACCCATTTAGATCTTATCTTGGTATGTGGTGTTAGATGTGGGTCAAGCCCTAATTTCTTCCACACTAGTTTCCAATTTTCCCAGCAGTTTTTGTCAAATAGTGAGTATATATCCCAGAATCTGGAGTCTTTGGGTTTATCAAAGACTAAATTGCCATAGTTATTGCCTAGTTTGTCTTGTGATTCTATCCTATTCCACTGATCGACTACACTATTTCTTAGCCAGTACCAAATGGTTTTGATGACCGCTGCTTTGTAATATAGTTTTAGATCTGGTACAGCAAGTCCACCATCATCAGCCTATTATGATGAATTTAAATGAAAACACAATCCCCATATTTCATGATTTTCCCAGGGATGCAGTATTCAAGTAACACTTGCAGATTTGAACCCAAATCTTCTGACTCTAATATTCTTCTATTAACCTTTCCAAATATGTGTATTATTAATGATAAGAAGCAGATTCTTGGTATGGAATCTAGGAGTTTAATGTAGGAGAATCACTTTCTTTAGATAGGAGATCTCTGTAGCTTTGTCTAAATCCTTACCTCAAATTTCATGCCTTAAATCAAATGGAATATTTAAAAATTTAAATATTGATACTATACTAAGATAGTTGAGAGTAGGTAGGTATTTGTTTGAACTCTTTCTGGCTGCTTTTAGATCAATACCAGATCAAGCCTCTGAATGGGTTTTTGAGTGACAGAACCCACAAATTTTTTTGGAAGAACTTCAAGTTGTCTCATTTGGGCAAGGGGTGAGTTAGCCCTGTACAGGCACAGTGCAGGGCAGGGAAGCCCAAAGTTGAAAGGTCTCTGTGGGCCAGGAATTCTAATGGGAGGATCTTAGCTAAAATAAAGCAGCCTCTGCTCTTCTGTTCTAGTTCATAAATCAATGGATCAACAGATTAGCTGTGAGACATTCAACACACCTATAGAAGACAATTTCTCCAATAACAAGCAAGACTGGGCCATGCCCACCCAAATATGAGAAGGAAGTTGGCACCAATGGCTCTAGAACAGTGTGAAGCTGTTGTTGATTCTAGAGCAACCTTGAGACAATCTCCCTTTTGCCCTAAGAGTACACCTCAAGTTCAAAAATAAATTAAAAAGCAAACAAAAAGCTCTGAACATGGATAGCTTTTTTGGAGACAGGGAAGAACAGACCTCAAATTCTGAAGATGCTGGAGAGAAGCAAATTGTCTCTAGATAAAGCTTCAAAGTTTGTTATAAGTTTGTCTCCAACTGAAAAGACTCTCTTGGGGGGGGGGAGCCAAGATGGCGAACTGCAGACAGCGTTCTCTGTAAGCTCCTGAGACCTTCCCTCAGACACAGACAAACTGAGCCTCCGAACTGGTTCGGGAGTGAGGGCTCCACCAAACACTTGGACTACAATGCAGTTCTATCAAAAATCTACTTTGAAAGAACTTCTGAGGTCAGTTATAGACGGGCAGGGGATGGAGCAGCTCCCAGCGCTCAGACGCCAGTGCGCAGCCGGGGTGCAAGTCCGGGGCTGGGAAGGACCAGAAGTTTTTAGGCTGCCAGGAAGTCCCTGGGAGACGCTTGGGCCACTTTGCTCTGCTTGCAGGCAGGTGGTTTGGCAGGTCTAACTTTGATAAAGGGTGGATTGAGAGCAGCTGAAAGTGTGGTCCTAGTGCAGATCTAGCCAGATCAGCCCCAGACCGGAAGTCAACTCGGCAAACTATCCCAGGGCAAATTGAAATCCCCTCTGCTGCTGCTGCTGCTGCCACTGCTGCCACTGCTGCTGCTGAGGCTGCAGAATTCCTTGCTGGTGACTGATACCTCAGCTAAACATCATGAGCAAGAAGAACAGAGCTCTCACCATAGACAGCTTTGTCTATGGAGAGAAACTAGTGCAGTCCCCAGATCCTGAGATTCTGAAAACAATCCCAGATAAAGCCACAAAGGTGGACTTAAGCTGGTCTCTCTTTCAGAAGGCTTACCTGGAAGATTGCATAAAGAATCTTAAAAGAGAGCTAGAAGAAGATTGGGGAAATAAACTGAGAGCAGTGCAAGAAGGAAATATCGCCCTGCAACAGAGATGTGAAAAACTGGAAAATAAGTCTGGTGAATCGGAAAAAGACAAAAATTCACTGAAAAACAAAATTAGTGAATTGGAAAAAGTCACCAAGTCACTGGAAAATAGAAATAGTGGATTGGTAAAAGACAACAATTCAGTGAAAAACAAAATTGGTGAATTGGAAAAAGTCACCAACTCACTAGAAAATAAAAATAGTGAATTGGAAAAAGATAACAATTCACTGAAAAATAAAATTAGTGAACTGGAAAAAGACAACAATTCACTGAAAATTAAAATTGGCAAAATGGAAAAAGAATGCAATGAACCAAAAAATTCAATTGGCCAGTTACAGAAGGAGCTGAAAAAGATAACTGAAGGAAATAATACCTTAAAAATTAAAATTGAACAAATTGAAATGAATGACTCAATAAGACTTCAAGAATCAGTCAAACAAAAACAAAAAAATGAAAAAATAGAAGAAAATATGAAATATCTCCTAGGAAAAACAACTGACTTGGAAAACAGATCCAGGAGAGACAATCTAAGAATTATTGGACTCCCTGAAAGTCACGATGAAAAAAAGAACCTTGATGCTATCTTCCAGGAAATCATGAAAGAGAACTGCCCTGATGTTTTAGAATCAGAAGGCAAAGTTGGTATTGAAAGAATCGACTGATCACCTCCTGAAAGAGACCCCAAAATTAAAACCCCAAGGAATATCGTGGCCAAATTTCAAGACTATTGCACCAAGGAAAAGATATTACAAGCTGCTAGAAAAAAACAGTTCAAATACTGAGGAACTGTCATTAGAATTAGACAGGATCTGTCAGCTTCCACACTGAAGGATAGAAGGGCCTGGAATCAGATATTCTGAAAGGCAAAAGAACTTGGATTACAGCCAAGAATAAGCTATCCAGTTAGAATGAGCATCATCTTCCAGGGAAGAAGATGGTCATTTAATGATACAGGAGAATTTCACCTATTTCTAATGAAAAGACCAGATCTGAACAAAAAATTTGACCTCCAAACAAAGAAATCTAGAGAAGCGTAAAAAGGTAAAAAGGAAAGAACTCTCGAGAACTATATCTCTACTAGGGGTATCCTTAAA
>JAJPUD010008346.1:0-10000 GCA_023553655.1 Myrmecobius fasciatus
ATACTGCTTCATTGTCTATGGAACCCTTTAGTAAAATGTAGTTTCCTTCCTTATCTCTTTTAATTAGATCTATTTTTGTTTTTACTTGATCCGAGATAAGGATTGCTACCCCTGCCTTTCTTTGTTCACCTGAAGCATAGAAGATTCTGCTCCAGCCCTTTACCTTCACTCTGTATGTATCTCTATGTTTTAGATGTGTTTCTTGTAAACAACATATTGTAGGATTCTGGTTTTTAATCCAGTCTGCTACCCGCTTCCGTTTTATGGGAGAGTTCATCCCCTTCACATTCACAGTTAAAATAACTATATCTGTATTCCCTGCCATCTTATTTACCCAGAGTTATGATTTTCTCTTCCCTTTCTCCTCTCTCCCTTCCCCCCTCCCCAGTACTTTGCTCTTGATGACCACCTCCCACCAATAATCCTCCTCCCTTTAGAGTCCCTCCCTCCCCTTTATACCTTTCCCCTAATCCTTCTATTAGTTTATCCCTTTCCTTTTCTCCCCTCCCTCCTACCTTCCCACAAGGAGGGTCAGTGCTTCTTTGAAGCCAAATGTGTCTGATATACTCTCTTAGAGTCCAATCTAATGAGAGTAAGGTTTACACAATTGGAGAATGGCTGAATAAATTATGGTATATGAATGTTATGGAATATTATTGTTCTGTAAGAAATGACCAGCAAGATGATTTCAGAGAGGCCTGGAGAGATTTACATGAACTGATGCTGAGTGAAATGAGCAGAACCAGGAGATCATTATACACGGCAACAACAGTACTATATAACGATCAATTCTGATGGACATGGCTCTCTTCAACAATGAAATGTTTCAAACCACCTCCAATTGTTCACTGAAGAAAGCCATATACACCCAGAGAGAGGGATGTGAAATGTGGACCACAACATAACATTCTCATACTCCTTGATTGATGTTTGCTTACATTGTGTTTCCTTTATCTGATATATCGTTTGTGTAGACAAGATTTTTCTTGCACAACAATGACAAGTTTGGAAATATGTATACACATATTCGATTTGCCAATATTTTAACATAATTAACATGTAGTGGATATCCTGCCATCTAGGGGAGGGGTGGGGAGTTGGGGGAAAAATTTGTAATGGAAAGCTATGTAAGTGTTATTGTTGAAGAATTACCCACACATATGTTATGCAAATAAAATAAAATTTAAAAAAAATTAAAAAAAAGAAAAAGATAGTAATTGAAAAAAAATTTTTTTTAAAAATAGAATTTCCCTAATGATAAAAGATGAATAAAAAAAATCACTGATGAAAAGAACTCTTTAAAAAAATGGAAGACTAAATGGAAAGGGAGGTACAAAAATTCAATGAAGAAAAAAATTCTTTGGAAAGCAGAATTAGCCAAAATAAAAGAGGATATAAGAGCATAATAAAGAAAATAATTCCTTAAAAATTAGAATGGTGAAATCAAGACTAATAACTTCGTGGCTCATCAAGAAACAATAAAACAAAGTCAAGAAAATAAAAAAATAGAAAAAATTGTGATATATCTCATTGGAAAAACAACTGGCCTAGAAAATATATCAGAGGAAATTACTGAACTTCCTGAAAATCATGATCAAAAACAAAAAGAGGGTAGACATCATATTTTAAGAAATTATTTTAAAAAACTGTCATGATATTCTAGAAACAGAGGACAGAATAGAAATTTAAAGAATCCACATAACACCTCCTTAAAGAGATCCCAAAATAAAAACTTCCAAGAATATTAAAGATCCATTTCCAGGTAAAAAGTAAAATATTATAAGCATCCACATAGAAACTATGTAGTGGATAGTAGTCAATATCACACAGGATCTGGTGACTTCCAAGTTAAAAGAATGAAAGGCTCAGAATATGATATTCCATAAAGCAAAGAAGCTAGGATAATAATCAAAAATAAGTTTAACAGAAAAACTGGGTATATTCTTCAGAGGGAAAATGGATAATTAATAAAATAGAGAATTTTCAAGTATTCCTGATGAAAAGAGTAGAGTTAAATAGAAAATTAGACTTTTAATATGACACTCAAGAAGCATAAAAAGATAAATATGAAAGAGCAATCATAAGGATTTCAGAAAATTTAAACTATTTGCATTCCTATGTGAGAAAATGATACTTGTAACTACTAAGCACTTTATCATTACGAGGTCATTTAGGGGTGTACATAGACAGTAGGCATAGATTTGAGTCAATTATGATACAATGATCTCCAAAAAATATGGGCATGAGGAAGAGGGATGCCTGGGGAAAAGGTGAAAGGGAAAGGAAAAAAGGGAAAGGCAAAGGAAAAACATTTTCTCACATAAAAGAAGCACACAACAAAAAACTTTTATAGTGGAGGGAAAAATGGGAGGGTAGGTAATGCTTGAACCTCATTCTCACTGGAACTGGTTCAAAGAAGGAAGAACACAGATACAGGACACATACACAGACAGACAGGCACCCAACCCTCAATTTGGTATAGAAATATATCTTACTCAATAGGGAAACAGAAAAGGAAGGGATGAGAGATATGGGGGAGAATGACAAAAGAAAGGGACAATTAAGGAAGCAAGGGTCAGAAGCAAAAAATAATTTTTTGAGAAGGGACAAGATAAAAGGGGAGCGAAGGTTAAAGAAAAGAAAATAAGTTGGAGGGAAATGCACAACTAGTTATTATAACTGAATGGGAATGGGATGAGCTAAATCATAAAAGGGAAGCAGATAGAAGAATGAATTAGAAACCAGAATCCAACAATATGATCTGTTCAAGAGACACTCTTGGAACAGAAAGAAAGAGTTAAAATTAAAGGCTGGAATGGATCTATTATGTTTCAGCTGGAATATAAAAGACAGGCTTAACAATCATGTTCTCAGACAAAGCTAAACCAAAAATAGACTTAATTAAAAGAGATCATCAGGGAAATTACATTTAGTTAAAAGTCCCATAGACAATGAAGTAATATTAAAAAAAATTTGAAGGAAGTTTCTCAAATAAAGGTCTTATTTTACAATTGTATAAGAAATTAAGTAAAATTTGTAAAAATAGGAACCATTCCCTAGCTGAGGAAGGTCAAAGGATATAAAAAGCTAGTTTTCAGAAGATGAAATTAGAGAGATCTATAGTAATATTAAAAAAATACTCTAACTTTTGAGTAGAGAAAAGTAGAGAAAAAGGTACCATCTCACATTAACAGAAATGACAACTGTTACAAGGGATGTGTGAAAATAGATGAAAATAGAAAATAAATGAATTGTTGGTGGAGTAATGAACTGGTTCAACTATTCTAGAGAATAATCTAGAATTGTACCTAAAGAGCTAGAAAACTGCATACTCCACAATATCACTACTAGTTGTGTTGCCCAATGAAATCAAAGGAAAAGGACCTATATGTACAAAAATATTTATAGTAGTGGTTTTTTTTTGTGGCAGCAAGGAATTGGAAATTGAGAAGATAATCATTAACAGCAGAATAACTGAAAATGTTGTGTCACATGATTGTGATTATATAATACAATTATGTTATATAAGAAATGATGAGGGGAATGGTTTCAGAAAAATATTGAAAGACTTAGATGAACTGACACAAAGTGAAATGAGAAGAACCAAGTGAAGAATCAATGTGGACTACTAGTAACAGCAATGTTGTAATGATAATCAACTGTGGAAGACTTGAGTACTCAAATCAATATAGTGATCCAAGATCATTCCAAAGGAGTCATGATGAAAAATACTATTCACTTTATAAAGAGGTTTAATAGACTCTGAATGCAAATTGAATTATAATTTTCTTGCTTTCTTTCATGTTGCTATAAAGGTAATAGGAAAATAAGTTTTTCAAGTTTTTGTATATATAGGTGATAATTTTACCTTCTCAGTGAGTAAGTGAGGCTGTAGGACAGAGGAAGAGAATCTAGAGCTCAAAATTTAAAAAGAAAAAAATGGTAAAATAAATAATAAATTTAAAAGAGAGCACCAACTGTGTAATCTAGGGGTAACCTCTATTTGCTTAAGTTTTCTCATCAGTAAAATGAGAACAATAATAATAGTGCCTACTTCCTAGATTTATATAAAGCAAATGTTATAATATTGTAAAGTACTTAGTAAATCTTAAAACATTATACAAATGCTGATTATTAAAATTACTATTATTATTACCTAGTCTTTTAAAAAAGTGAACACTAGAGCACATTTGCTTGGTTGCATTCCTACAGTCCTTGGGAAAGTATTTTCAGTTTCCAATAATGTTTCAATCTTCAATATTCTCATGCCCTTGAAAGAGTTTCCTATCACTAAACTTAATGACATATAAAGAAAGGGATCAAGGCAGATACCAGTTCTCTGAGGTGCTTGATTCTCAGTCCTAATTCAGGAGAAAGTGTAATAAAGAAGACAGTTCTACTCCAAAGAGGAAGAATGGGGTGCCTTAAAACAATTTTTACTGCTGATCAGATCAAACAAAACTTTTCCAGAGGAAAGCAGGAAATTCCAACACACACAGATGGTCAAGAATCAAAGTGAGAAATGCTATGGGAAAAATTATATATAGTATGACATAAAACAAACTGTCTTCTTGGGAAGAAAAATCATATTTTATTTAGCTTGAAAATGTGAGTATTGCTTTCACTTATATATACAGTAAACATAAACTAGAGAATAAAGACATCTGTCTCTATGATATACAACTCTGTGTTCTTTATTTATATAATAGAGTTAACAAAACTGTCTGTCTTGCCTATGAACATGTACTCCTGGAAGGTCATTTTGTTGATCAGAACTCTTAGTTCTTTCAAAAGTGATTAGTTTTAGTGTTGTTACAGTACAAATTGTTTTCTTTGTTCTGATCACTTAACTTTGCATCAACTCATATATACAAGTGGTCCAGATTTCAATAAGATCATTCTTTTAACCAATTATGACACAACAGTATTTCATTGCATCCACATGCCATAATTTATTTAGCCATTCTTCAAATAATTAACATTTCCCTAATTTCCAGTTATTTACTTGACGAAAAAAAAACACTACGATAAATATTTTTGTGTATATGAATCCTTTTTTCTCTTTCTTTGATTTTTTTGGAGTATAGGTCTAGTAACAATTTGTTGGGTCAGAGGGTATGCACAACAGAATAACTATATTAATCCATGGCTCTACCAGTACTGCATTAATGTGCCTGCTTTCCAACATTTGTCATTTTCTTTCTTCTGGGGGGTCAATTTTGCTAATCTGATAAGCAAAAAAGTATAGCCTCATATTTACTTTACTTTGCATTTCTCTATTAGTGATTTGGAACTTTTATTCTCATGCTTTTAATACCTTGGGTTTCTCCTTTTGATAACTGCCTAGTGAGATCTTTTGACCATTTACCAGTTGAGGAATGATTCTTATGCTTATGCCTTTGAATTAGTTCCTAATATATTTTGGAAAGATGGCATTCATTATAGAAACTTCCTATAAAGGTTTCTCCCCCAGTTACCTTCCAATTATAAGTTTAGTTTGAACAAACATTTTTATTTTTATGTAATCAAAATTGTTCATTTTATTTTCTGTGATAGTTTCTTCATATCTTTTTAGTCATGTTTAATTACTTTTCCCCACTAACAAATCAGAAAATTTTTCCTTGCTTCTCTAATATATTTATGACATCACCATGGATTTCTAAGTCATGAACCCATTTAGAGCTTTTGACATGGGTAGCAATTAGTTGATCTGTACCTTTTTATTGCATAATGAGCAACTAGGATCTTTATAATGATCAAATATGAGGTTAATATCTTTATTGGATTTTCTTTGTTATGTACCTAGTATGTTCCACTAATAACTATTCTATTTATTAATCAATAATTTTGATGATTCCTGCTTTGTTATGGAGTATAAAGGTGTTCAAGGAAAAATAGTCTGAAGGTTTGCTCTTTTCAGGGTTGCTCATTCACCTTTGGTATCCAACTAGCATTAAACTCTCAAATGTGACTCTAAGAGGCTGTATCATGTAGAGAACCCACTCTCTGTAAAAACCATCTTGGCAAACAGCTAAACCAGACTGAGAGTGACCCTCGGTCCACAAAATCATCAATGAATTAGAAGAGTGTCTACCCCAAGCAAGTGAAAATTTTCCCTAGGGGAATCAGCAGATGAAAACAAATTGTTCTAATAACCATGAAGGCAGATGAAGCAGACACTATGAAGTTCTTAGAACTTGCTCAGACATAAAAAATGCCAAGGTTATCCACTGCATCTTGGGCTGATCATGCTGATTTTTGTCTTGCCATTGGACTTCTATGACTCAAGAAGAGAAAGTGGGGTTAATGACTTTGTGCAACTGATTCACTTAAAACCAATTCACATCTTGATCAAAATATCACCCTGTGGTGTCATTGGTTCTCTTTGAAAATGAAGAATAAACAGCAGCAGGTTTAGTACACTTTAAGATCTGGACTTCTAGGCTCTCCTCTTTCCTACAGTTTTCATTATTTTCTTTGAGATTCTTTAAATTCTCTTCCTGAGAAAAATATGGTGGTTGTTTTTTAGTTCTTTAAATTAATTGCTTGGTTTCAATTTCTTTATCTGAAAATTGTCTTATATACTTTGACCATTTATCAATTGGAGAATGGCTTGAATTTTTATAAATTTGAATCAATTCTTTATATATTTTAAAAATGAGGCCTTTATCCGAAACCTTAAATGTAAAAAATATTTTCCCAATTTATTACTTCCCTTCTAATCTTGCCTACATTAATTTTATTTGTACAAAACATTTTATATGTATACATATTTATACTTAACTTGCTGTACAAGAAAAATTGGATCTACAAGAAATAAAACCTGAAAAGAAAAACAAAATGAAAGCAAACATCGACAGAAAGCATGAAAATGCTATGTTGTGGTCCACATTCAGATCCCACAGGCCTTTCCCTGGTTATATATGGCTTTCTTTATCCCTCGACAATTGGAACTGGTTTGAAACATCTCATTGTTGAAGAGAACCATGTCCATCAGAATTGATCATCAGATAGTATTGTTGTTGCTGTGCATGATGATCTCCTGGTTCTACTCATTTCACTCAGCATCAGTTCATGTAGGTCTCTCCAGGCCATCTGAAATCGTCCTGCTGGTCGTTTCTTACAGAACAATAATATCCCATAACATTCATATACCATAATTTACTCAGCCATTCTCCAATTGATGGGCATCCCTTCAGTTTCCAGTTTCTAGCCACTACAAAAAGGGCTGCCACAAACATTCTTGCACATGTGGGTCCCTTTCCCTCCTTTAAGATCTCTTTGGTATATAGGCCCAGTAGAAACATTGCTGAGTCAAAGGGTATGCAGAGTCTGATAACTTTTTGAGAGTAGTTCCAAATCGCTCTCCAGAATGGTTTGTACAAAACCTTTTTAACTTAATATAATCAAAATTATCTATCTGGTGTTCCATTAAGGGTCCCAGTTCTCCTTTGGGCACAAATTCCTTTTTTCTCCACAGATCTGAGAGGTAAACTATCCTATGTTCATATATATAAAATTCTTCATGTCTGAATCATGAACCCATTTGACCTTGTCTTGGTATATGATATTAGGTTTGGGTCAGTGCCTACTTTTTGCCATACTAGTTTCCAATTTTCCCAGAACTTTTTGTCAAAAAGTGAGTTATCCCAAAAGCTGGGGTCTTTGGGTTTGTCAAACACTAGATTGTTATAGTCATTGGCTGTTTTGTCCTGTGAAGTTAACCTATTTCACCAATTGACTCTTCTATTTCTTAACCAATAACAAATGGTTTTGATGACCACTGCTTTATAATATAGTTTTAGGTCTGGCACAACTAGGCCATTTTTTCCATTAATTCCCTTGAAATTCTTGACTTTTTGTTCTTCCAGGTGAACTTCATTATTATCTTTTCTAGATCTGTAAAATAGAGTTTGATTGGTATGGCACTAAATAAATAGATTAATTCAGGTAATATTGTCATTTTTATTATATTATCTCGGCCTACCCATGAATACTTGATATTTTTTTCCAACTGATTGTATCTGACTTTATTTGTGTGGAAAGTGTTTTGTAGTTGTGTTCATATAGTTTCTGATATTCCCTTGGCAGATAAGATTCACAGATATTTTATGTTATTGAAAGTTATTTTAAATAGAATTTCTCTTTGTATCTCTTGCTGCTGGACTTTGTTGGTAATATATAAAAATGTTGATTATTTATGTGGATTTATTTTGTATCCTGCAACTTTGCTAAAGTTGTGAATTGTTTTTAGTAGTTTTTAGTTGATTCTTTATGGTTCTCTAAAACCCTAAAAAGCTAACATTTCTAATATAATATTGAATAGTAATGGTGATAGTGGGCAATCTTGTTTCATCCCTCATCTTACTGGAAATGGTTTTAGTTTGTATCTATTACATATGATGCTTGCTGATGGTTTTAAATAGATGCTACTGATCATTTTAAGGAAAAAGTCCATTTATTCCTATACTCTCTAGTTTGTTTTTTTAATAGGAATGGATGCTAGATTTTATCAAATGCTTTTTCTGTATCTATTAAGATAATCATATGATTTTTGTTAGTTTGCTTATTAATATAGTAAATTATGCTAATAGTTTTCCTAATATTGAACCAACCCTGCATTCCTGATATAAATCCTACTTCGTCATAGGGTTTCATCCTGGGGAGAACTTTCTGTAATCTCTTTGGTAATATTTTTATTTAAGATTTTTGCATCAATATTCATAATGGAAATTGGCCTCTAATTTTCTTTCTCTGTTTTCACCCTACCTGATCTAGGTATTAAAAATATATTTGCATCATAAAAGGAATTACATAGGCGTCCTTCTTTCCCTATTTTTTTCAAATAGTTTATATAGTATTATAATTAATTGTTCTTTAAATGTTTGGTAGAATTCACATATAAATTCACCTGACCTTGGAGATTTTTTCTTAAGGGAGTTGATTAATAGCATGTTCTATTTCTTTTTGTAAAATAGGACCATTTAAGTAATTTATTTCCTCCTCTGTTAACCTGGACAATCTATATTTTTGTAGATATTCCTCCATTTCACATAGATTACCAAATTTATTGACTTGTAATTGGGCAACATAACTCCCAATTATTGATCTAATTTCTCCTTCAATTGGAGCCATTCTTCAATTGATAAATGGTCAAAAGATAGGAACACACAATTTTAAGTTGAAGAAATTGAAACCATTTCTAGTCACATGAAAAGGTGCTCAAAGTCACTATTTGTAGACGGCCACAGATAGTGGGGGAACTCTGGGTGAGGTATAGGACCCTTCAGCCCAGAGGGAATCTGCTGACAATATCTGGTTCACCTCTCATCTCCCTTAAGGGCTCTTGACCATCCTGAGAAGTCAGGGGGTGGTGACAACCTGTGTTGAAATTAAAGCAGTGTGATAATAAGTGGCAAAGAGTCATCTACATATAATAGCAAGTTGTTTATGTGGTCCTGCATGCTCAGTATATAGTTAGCACATGTACAGTATGCTATAGTTATGAAAGGGTATTAAGGTATATAAGGCTGAGAGAATTTGGAATGAATGGATTTGATATTTGACCATCCATATGAGCCTCATCACTCCTCCACTAAGACCAAGGACTCGGGCTGGTCTCAAGAGCTAGTCTGGATGGCACCCCATCTTGGAGGCTCTAGAATGTATGGTACAACTATTGATCAGAAAAATTAAAATTAAGACAACTCTGAGATACCACTACACATCTGTCAGATTGGCTAAGATGACAGGAAAAGATAATGACGAATGTTGGAGGGGATGCAGGAAAATTGGGACACTGATACATTGTTGGTGGAACTGTGAATGGATCCAACCATTCTGGAGAGCAATTTGGAGCTATGCTCAAAAAGTTATCAAACTACATATCCTTTGACCTAGCAGTGTTTCTATTAGGCTGGTATTCCAAAGAGATCTTAAAGGAGGAAAAGGGATCCACATGTGCAAGAATGTTTGTGGCAGCTCTTTTTGTAGTGGTAAG
>JAJPUD010008346.1:11081-90105 GCA_023553655.1 Myrmecobius fasciatus
AGAGAGAGAGAGAGAGAGAGAGAGAGAGAGAGAGAGAGAGAGAGAGAGAGAGATATCCTCTATATAGATGCAGGTCTTCTCAACATGACTTTCAGTGAAGGTATGTAAATTTAGATGTCTAGGCTGAGAGACTGGGACTGTGGTGTTCATTGTACCGTAATAAACAAGACAGAAGAAGGCTGGAGAAGGTTGTTTAATCCAATCTTCTACATTGTAAATGAGAATCCTAAAGCCCTAAAAAATTAATCATGAAAGATTAGGTAACAAATGTAGAGGCAGAATATAACTCAGACTCTCATACTCCAAATTCAGTACTCTTTTCATTAGTCTACATAATAAGTTATTACTTATAACCTTTTTGTACCTTAGAGCTTAAAGTATTTCTGATAAAACAATGATACTTCCAATAGAATGGGATCCCCTTGAGGCTCAAAGAGATATTAGGACATCTCCACTGTCTTCATAAGTCTGCCAACCTTAAGAAGCAGCTCTAAACTATAATTCACTCAGAATCATGGAATCAGTTAGTGGTCTGTTTTGGAATATGCTGGAGGTCAAGCTTGGAAATAAAAATTTAGTTATAGATGTACACATGATAGGAGAACATAATTATCATAAAATAGATTAAATAAGATAAGATAGGAAAAGAGATGTTCACAAGCTATATAGGGGAGTACAGAAAGAAGTCTGGGCAATAGGCCAGATGAAGTCATATGCAGAATAAATACCAAAGTTATTATTAATAATAGAAAGTTGGGAAACTGAGGGAACTTTAAGGCAACACATTTATAAAATTATGCTTATCTAGAATTTCTTGGTCTTGGTAGACAGGAGTAGGGGGAGAATAAACAGACTAGTCAAGCAAGCAATCCCAGGAGGCCAAATTTGCAATACCTAATTCAGAATGATTCATACATTATATTGAATCAAAGATTAACGGGGGGAATTTTCTCCACTCATTACTCATATAACACAATTTCCAGACTCTTCATCTTGGTTTTGTTACTTTTGACATATTCCAGTTGTCAAATCTCCATTTAATGTGGTGAATTAAAAACTGTATTCTCCATTTGACTTTAGTACTGCAGAGTTTGGAAAGAGTGCAATCTAATATAATCTGGACACTATGCTTTTTATATCTAGCATTGGCAGTTTTAGCACCATATTATACTGATAGCTCATATGCATGGTAACAAGAGCATTTAAATGGAAGTCAGAAGACCTGCTTTGATATTAACCAGATGCATAATAATGAACAAATCACTTAAACTCTCTGTTTTAGTTTCCCTATCTCTAACACAGAGAGAATAATGCCTATAATAGCAAACTCACAAATTTTTGTTTTGTTTTGTTTTGTTTTGTTTTTTGTAATGTTTAATGAAATCATTTCGGTAAACACATTGAAAACTTTAAAATATTTATGAGATAGTTGGTCTTTGACTATTCCCTTTAGCTCAGGAAGTCACAGGTAAAATCACAGACAATAAAGGCAGATAATAACGTGTTAAAATAATGTGAAAATGCATATATTACCAGAATCTCTTTACAGGGGGCAAGGCATGTGTATAATAATTTATTTTTTATTTTTCCCTTCCACCTCCCACAAGCAGGCTACAGTGAAGCAATATATATAAATATATATATATATTATATATATATATATATATATATATAACACATATATTATATGTGTGTTATAAATGATGATTTCTTTAATTGAATTATGAGGAAGAAGTTTCAATGTTTGGGAAAACAATAACCACATCCTAACAATACTTAAAAGACAATTTAAGAAAGTGTGTGTCTGTGTATGTGTTATGCTGTGTTGGAGGGGATTATAAATTTGAAGGTATATAGATATATGCTCTCTAATCATAACACCAATGGAAGAAGCATTATCAAGGACCTTGACTATTGGCAGCAAAGAGGATCAACCATGAACTCAAAATATAATTAGCATAAGCAATCAAGAGTCAAACTACAGAAAGGAACAAACACTGAGAGCCAAGTGAATAGTAAGCAAAACAGAGAGACTGTACCTAGTGGGGAGGTACATGAGTATTCCACAAAAAGAAGCTCTACAGTGACGGATCAATGAGCTGCTTCAGGCAAATGTGCTCTAGATCTGTAAGTTAGTTAGTCAATATACATTTATTAAATATGTCATATATTCTAGGGCTATGCTAAATTCAGGGGATACACAAAAAGTAGAAGCAATCCCAAATAAACTAAATACGGGATGCATTTGAAATAATCAAAAGAAAGAAAGAACTAGAATTAAGGGGAATCAGTAAAAGCCTCTTATAGAATGTGAGATTTTAGGACTTGAAGGAAGTCAATTAGTAAGTAGAGATGAGAAGATATAGGGAACAGCCAGTGAAAATGTCTGGAGTCTTAAGATGGAGTGTCTTTTTCAAGAAATAGCAGAAGGCCACATTGCTGGTTATATGCAAGGAAGGAACATAAGCTTTAAAATTAGAAGGGTGGGGTTATGGTTGTCTTTGAACACCAAACTGAGGGTTTTATATTTGGTCCACAGAGGTGATAGATAACTATTAGAGTTTATCAGTGTGATCAGACTTATGCTTTAGAAAATCACTTTGACAGCTGAGTCTAGGACAGGTGGAGTATGAAAAGACTTGTGGAGTATGAAAAGAATTGTGGCAAACAAGATCAACCAATATGCTATTTTAATAGCCCAGATTTGAGGTTGAGACCCGGAATAAGGTGGTGACAGAATAAAAAGAGAGAAGAAGGCCTCTGAGATTAAGATTATAAAGGTCAAATTAACAGGCTTTGGCACCAGATTGGTTAAGGACATGAAAATGAAATATCAAGAATTAAATTTATGTTCCAAGTTCGAATGACTGAAAAACATGGTAGTACCCTCTGAGGTAACAGAGAATTTAGAAAGAGCAAATAGTTTAGAGAAAAATAATGACTTTTAAGAATAATCAGCATTCTATTGGGCCTATATCCCAAAGAGATCTTAAAGGAGGAAAAGCGACCCACATGTGCAAAAATGTTTGTGGCAGCCCTTTTTGCAGTGGCAAGAAACTGGAAACTAAATGGATGCCCATCAATTGGAGAATGGCTGAATAAATTATGGTATATGAATGTCATGGAATATTATTGCTCTGTAAGAAACAACCAACAAGATGATTTCAGAGAGACCTGGAGAGACTTGCATGAACTGATGCTCAGTGAAATGAGCAGAACCAGGAGATCTTTATACATGGCAACAACAAGACTATATGATGATCAATTCTAATGGACATGGTTCTCCTCAATAATAAATGTTTCAAACCAGATCCAATTGTTCAGCAAAGAAAACCATATACACCCAGGGAAAGGCCTGTGGGATCTGAGTCTGGACCACAACGTAGCATTTTCACACTCTCTTTTGATGTTTGCTTACATTATATTTTCCTTCTCAGATTTTTTTTCCTGTGCAGCAAGGTAACTGTATAAATATATATACACATATTCAATCTGTCAAATATTGTAACTTAATTAACATGTATTAGACTACTTGCCATCCAGGGGAGGGGGTGAGGAGTAGGAGGGAAAATGGTTTTTTTTATTTATTAATACTTTTTATTTGCAAAACATATGTATGGGTAGTTCCTCAACATTAACTCTTACAAAGCTTTCTGTTACAAATTTTTCCCCCCTACTCCCCACCCTTCCCCTAGATGGCAGGATATCCACTACATGATAATTATGTTAGAATACTTAAGAAATCGAATATATATGTAGTTATTGCATCATTTTTTTGTGCAGGAGAAATCGTATCTACAAGAAAGAATAATCCGATAAAGGAAATACAATGCAAGCAAACCTCAATAGAGAGCATGAAAATGTTATGTTGTGGTCCACATTTCACATCCCTCTCTCTGGGTGTATATGGCTCTCTTCACCAAACAATTGGAACTGGTTTGAAGCATTTCATTGTTGAAGAGAGTCATGTCATTTAGAACTGATCCTCATATAATATTGTTGTTGCCGTGAATAATGATCTCCTGGTTCTGCTCACTTCACTGAGCATCAGTTCATGCAAGTCTCTCCAGGCCCCTCTGAAATCGTCCTGCTGGTCATTTCTTACAGAGGAATAATATTCCATGACATTCATATAACATAATTTATTCAGCCACTCTCCGATTGATGGGCATCCATTCAGTTTCCAGTTTCTAGCCACTATAAAAAGAGCTGCCACAAACATTCTTGCACAAGTGGGGCCCCTTCCTTCTTTTATGATTTCTTTGGGATATAAGCCCAATAGAAACACTGCTGGGTCAAAGGGTATGCACAGTTTGACAACTTTTTGAGCATAGCTCCAACTTGCTCTCCAGAATGGTTGGATCCGTTCACAGCTCCACCAACAATGCATCAGTGTTGGAGGGAAAAATTTGTAACAGAAAGCTTTGCAAAGGTCAATGTTGAAAAATTACTTATGCATATGTTTTGCAAATAAAAAGCTTTAATAAAAAAAGAATCATCAACATAGAGATAACAATTAGTTCATTTGGAGCTGATGAGATAACCTGATGAAATAGTATAGAAGAACAAAACAAGACTGTACAGGAGAGAACTTTGTAAAACACCTGCCTATAGATAGCAATAAAAAAACAACAAAGGGGAGTGAGAATGACTTGTCAGATAGGTAGGAGGAAAAGCAAGAAAGCATCTTGTAACAAAATCTGCAGAGACTGTAGCATTGATAACATCAAAGGCTACAGAGAGCCTAAAAAAGATAAGTATTGAGAAATTTGACAATTAAGGTATAATTAACAACTTTGGTGAGAACCCAGTGCTATTTTAATGATGGGGATGGAGGCCAGAATAGAGAGACTTAAGAAGGTTAGGAACCAAGGACAGGTGACATATGGGATCATGTATAGCAGAGATGGATAGATCAAGGATTATAGAGACACAGTCATATGTGTAGGAAGCAGGAAAGCAGTCAATAAACATTGAGCAATAGAGAATAAATGGGAGAATGAAGCCAGAAAGCTGTTTGAACTCTCCTAGTGTTCCTCCAAAATCTGAAGAAATCAAGTCTCTGAATAGAGTTTGATGGAATTAAATCATTCTCCAGGTCAAGATAGATTGGAAAGATTTCAAGAAGGGTCAGGCTCATGGGGGAGAAAGGGTGTTTAGCCCAGCTTAGATAGTGTCTGGAAAAGCCAGTGAGATCATAGCAGATCAGAAGCTGAGACCCTCAGTCCTTGTTCACCACTGAAGCAGACCAGTGGGGCAACCTTCAGTCCCAGTGCAAAAGGCAAATTGCCAATCTGAGAAAGCAGGTTATTTCCTGGATATGTAAAGCTACCCCCTACTGTGAGCAAAACACCAGACACAGGGGATCCCCATGCTCAAAGCCAAGGCTTTGAGCTGCACAGAAAGCTTGGGATAGCATCCTGCTTACCCTAAGAGCAGAGATCAACCATAAAAATGGAAATGCAAAAAGGAAAGGAAAGAAAATGAGCAAGAAACAGAAAAGAACCTTGACCATAGAAAGCTACTATCATAACAAAGAAGACCAAAACACCAATTCAAATGAGGAAAAAATGTCCACAGAGGAAATCCCTAAGAGTGATATGAATTGATCTCAAACCTAAAGCACTTCTTGGAAGTGCTCATAAAAGACTTTAAAAAGCAAATAATATGGAGAGACTTGCATGAACTGATGCTGAGTGAAGTGAGCAGAACCAGGAGATCATTATTCACGGCAACAACAATGCTATATGATGATCAGTTCTGATGGACATGGCTCTCTTCAACAATGAAATGTTTCAAACAACTTCCAATTGTTCAGTGAAGAAAGCCATATACACCCAGAGAGAGGGATGTGAAATGTGGACCACAACATAACATTTTCATGCTCTCTATTGATGTTTGCTTGCATTGCGTTTCCTTTCTCTGATTCTTCTTTCTGGTAGATACAATTTTTCTTGCACAAAAATGATAATTGTGGAAATATGTATACATATATTCGATTTGTCAAGTGTTTTAACATAATTAACATGTACTGGATATCCTGCCATCTAAGGGAGGAGTGGGAAGTAGGGGGGAAAATTTGTAACAGAAAGCTTTGTAAGGGTTAGTGTTGAAGAATTACACATACATATGTTTTGCAAATAAAAAGTTTTAATATAAAAAATCAAATAATAGAGATAGAAGAAAAATGAGAAAAGAAACAAAATGTATGCAAGAAAGAATCAATAGCTTGGAAAAAGAAAACAATCCCTTATACATATAATTGGCCAAATGCAAAAAACAAATCCATTCAGGAAAACATCTTGAAAAGTAGAATTAATCAAATGGACAAAGAGATACAAAAGCTAATTGAATAAAACCACACAACTAGAAGGGGGCAAATGGAAGCTAATGACTCTATGAGATGTCAAAAATCAGTCAAACAAATGATAAAGAATGAAAAAAATGGAAGAAAATATAAAATATCGCATTGGAAAAACAGTTGACTTGGAAAATAGATCCAGGAGAGACAATTTAAAAATTATTGGTCTATGTGAAGGACATGACCAAAAAACCAAAAGTCTGGAATTCTTCAAGAGATCATCAAGGAAAACTGCCCTAATATTCTAGAATTTGAAGGTAAAATAGTCATTGAAAGAATCCATCAATCATCTCATGAAAGAGATTCTACAAGGAACAAGGACAATTGTTGCAAAACTCCAGAACTCTAATCTCAAGGAAAAAATACTTCAGGCTGCCAGATAAAAACAATTCAATTATCAAGTTACAACTGTCAGGATTACCCAGGATCTGGCAGCTTCTCCAATAAAGGATCAGAGGGTCTTCCATATTCTAGAAGGCAAAAGACCTAGGAACCCAGCCAAGAATTGACTACTAAACAAGACTGAGATCATCTTTCAGGGGATGAGATGGGTCTTCAATGCAGACTTTAATTCATTTCTATTGAAAAAAACAGAGCTAAAAAGAAAATTTGATCTTCAAACACAGGACTCAAGAGAAGCACATAAAAGTAAACAAGGGAATATATATATCACAAACAGAGGGGACATCACATGGATAGAGTGTGTAGTTGTGATTTGACTGTGATGAAATTAAAGAAAAAGAGATTAGGGGATGGGAAAAGGAGGACAAGGAAGAGGATGGGAATGATACAGGGGCAATCTGCTGGAGGAGATAAGACAGAATGGGATCCCCTTGTATGTTTAGAAAGGGTTAGCCTTGTCAAGAAGGGCCAACTAATTATATGAGAGCCTTGGCAAAAAGGACTAATTAATTATATGAGACATATCTGGGTGATGTAATATGAGGAGCAGGGGACAGGAGAAAGTTCTCATCAAATGTCCTCAAATTTTTTTGTCCACAGGGATTTGATCTCAAGGTAGAACCCTTTTTAGAGCTTAGGAAGTACATGCTAGGGAAACGGATACTTATGTGGAGTTGAAGGATTTATATGATTCATCTTACCCCAAAGCAGTAAACAGACTGGAGACTTGATGAATGATCTTTATCTTTTTCCCTAGAAGGGAGGGGTCTGATACAGAGGAACCCTGGAGACCAAGAAGGAGACCTGAGCAATGTAGTGGTATTTTCTCTCATAAGTACAAGGGAAGGAGACTGATGAGTAATGAACTGGCAGTTCTCTTATTCCTATGGGAAGCAGGAGACATATATTCTTTTTTTTCCATTATACTATAACTATTTTTCATTGTTTTGACAAATGTTGGGTGTATTTATGAAATACATATGCTTGCCTTATGATGGGCTATGAGGAGAGAATATTTTGAAACTACTTTTTTTATTAAGCCATTATAATAAATGCTTATGCTTTGAGATATTTGTGTGCATTGGCTATTAAAGGTAAGATCACTAGTAGGAAAGAGGATCTCATGAATTATAGCTTTATATGCACAGACTCTGAGGCTATAATCTATAAATGAGATTCCTAAGTTGTACCATGGCACTAGAGTGAACTCACAAAGGCATGCAAAATATTTTTAATATGTGGCTTAACTATTTAATAAACAGAGGAAGGATTTTAACTTTAATTGAACCTTGTGAAAAAACTACCAAGACTCTAAAGGTTCAACGAACTGAAAGAGTTTGAAAACTCCTGCTCTAAAACTTGTGATAATCATGGTAATTCATTGGATACCCAACCTGCAAATCTGTAAGTCATGAGTTGGGGAGGAAGCACAGATTGGTGCTGCACATTATATAAATGTCACATCTTATTAGTCCTAGCCCTCCCATGAAACATATATTTGTTTTTGGGCAAGCCCCTTATCTGATCCCTTCCTACTTGCTATTACCCATAGATATTCAGTAGTGATGAAATTATACTTCTTTAGGACATCCAAAATCATCTTCACCCCCTCACCTCCCACTCGCCTGTGGGAAAATTCTGTTGGTTGTTAAGAAAGGTAGTTCCTTTTCATTTTCTCTCCCTCACCCCAGTATCACAACCTTCCATATCCCAACCTCTCAACAATAAATTCACTTTGCCCTCATGAAATATTTTTCATTTTAACTTCCTTCCTTATAAGGTATTTCATCCTTTCTAAAAATCCTTCATCTTCTCTTGGATGAATAAGTTGGAATTTAGGGATATATCAACATGGCAGGGAGACCACATTCTCTAGCAGGGTAGCAAGCTTACATTTGTAGCAGACAAAACCAGGGACTATATCAGGTGGACACATAAACAGAACAAATATCATGAAGATAGAAAATAGTTTCCAAGGGGTCCACTTAAAAAATTACAATGAATCATAAGTCATTTCCTTCCCTTGGAAAATTCCATGTTATTTCTGTTGCTCTTAAAGTATCATATTTCTCCTGGGAAGAATTGTTTTTATACTTATTTAAGTCGGCTCCTCACCCTAGCCATGATGCCGTTAACCTGTGGTTGGTAGTATTTAGTCATTGGTCAAACATCCTTTCTCAGACACATTCCCATATCACAATGAGGGCTCTTTCCTTCCTATTTCTTGGAGCCTTCAAACCATCCTGCCACAGGCAGTAAAAGCAGTCTTCCCACAATATTCTGCCTTCACCCTTTCTAGCCTTATTCTGTGGCTTATTCTAGCCTTATTATCTGTGGCTAAGTCACAGGATACTTGGATCCCCATCAAGCAAAGGAAATCCCATATTACAGATTCAGTTGATTTATATATGTGAAGGAAGAGGAGACAATGACTGTGATCAATACTTTGCAAAACATCATTTGGAAAAATAACTAAGCAAAAGCACAGGATCTTAAATTTAAATCTAGGAGGTAGCTTAGGGGTCATCCAGTCCAACCTCCTCATTACATAGATAAGGAATGTGAGACCCTCAGAAGTGACTTACTCAAAACCATATGAATCTAGGTCAAAGCCTGTGCCCTTTGTACTGTTATATGATCCAAAATTATGTCAGCAATTTATTAATTTTGTGACCTTGAACCCCTTTGAGCCTTTATTTTCTCTCTTGTGACATGGAGAAAATAATAGTATCCACCTCACAGAGTTGTCCTAAAGGTAAAATGCAATAATGAGTGTAAGGTTCTTTATAACACTTAAAGGACCACAGGAATAGCAACTGTAGTAATTAATACACTAAAGATCATCTTAATTTTCATGTGTGAGTGAAGTCATAGTCATCAATTTGCCAATTATATACTTTTGAAGACAGAAACTTTTCCTTTTAAGATACATGTACTTTGGAAATGAGCAGAACCAGAACATTGTACACAGGAATAGTAATATGGTGTGATAATCAACTTTCATAACTTAGCTCTTCTCAACAATATAAGGATCTAAGACAATTCCAAAAGACACATGATAGAAAATGTTATCCATATGTAGAGAAAGAATATGGAGTCTGAATACAGATCAAAGCATAGTATTTTTGCCTTTCCCCCCTTTCTCTTGGTTTTTTCCCTTTATTCTGATACTTCTTGCACAACAATAACTAATGTGGAAATGTGTTTATTATAATTGTACATGTATAACCTATCTCAGATTGCTTACCATTCAGAAGAGTGATTTAAGCCTGATCTTCTTGGCTAAAAGGCTTCCTCTTAATCCAGTATGCAAAGGAGAAAAAAATTGGAAATCAAAATCTTTTAAAAGTCAATGTTGAAAATATCTTTACATGTAATTGGAAAAAAATAAAATACTATTAAGTGTGTGTGGAGGAAGATGTATAAATATACTTTGAAAAAATGATAGAGAATGATTTTAAAGGAATCTCTAGGCCTGTGAATAAATTAACAAGTGAATGAAATAGTATTTAGTAAGTGTTTTCTAGATGCAAGTATTGTGCTGAGACCTGGGAAAAGGGATAGGAAATGGGCTTTAAATGTCATTGGTACAGGGAATACCATAAGTGAGCTCTCTGTACCAATTCATGTTGGCACCTTCTCTGCAGTTTATTATTTTAGTTGCCACTGAATGGATAAAATGACTTTGTCAGGGTTGTATAGCTCTGTCAGAAAGGAGACTTGGAAAGGTCCTCCCATATCTGATGCCGGATCTTTATCCCAAGCCACACTTCCTAGCAAGACATCATTGTTTTGTCTTCATGGGTTTGTGAATAATGGGAACTAGGTACATGCTTTCTTCCACAAAGGTCTTTCACAAAAGGTACATGTAGGGAAAATCACATAATAAACAACTCGGAATATAAATCAATACGATTTGTTTCATTGTGTCTAAACATGGCTACAATTTTATTCCACAGAAAATGTTTTGTAGATTAAGGGACTGTCAGATCCTCATGGCAGTATTGAAGGTGTGTGATTCCTATTTGTATTTGTTTTGGACTAGACCTCATTTGAATCAGATATGTGTTTTTATTGGTGAAGGAAAATTGTGGTGAAAAACTGTTTCTTGCATTGCTGGTTTGCATTTCTTCTTCAATTGATGGTGTTAGCTTGTTGCCTGGTATATGGAGATGCTAAATCACCTGCACAGTGTCATGGAGACAGAGTGAGTCAGAAGAATGATTTAAGCCTGATCTTCTTGTCTAAAAGGCTTCCTCTTTTTAAATATTTTTTTTCATTTTTTTAATTAATACTTTTTATTTGCAAAACATATGTATGGGTAATTCCTCAACATTAACCCTTACAAAGCTTTCTGTTACAAATTTTCCCCCCTACTCCCCACACCTCCCCTAGATGGCAGGATATCCACTACATGTTAATTATGTTAGAATACTTAAGAAATCGAATATATGTATACTTATTTACACACATCATTTTTGTGCAGGAGAAATCGTATCTATAAGAAAGAATAATCCGATAAAGGAAATACAATGCAAGCAAACCTCAACAGAGAACATGAAAATGTTATGTTGTGCTCCACATTTCACATCCCTCTCTCTCGGTGTATATGGCTCTCTTCACCGAACAATTGGAACTGGTTTGAAGCTTTTCATTGTTGAAGAGAGTCATGTCCATCAGAATTGATCATCATGTAATACTGTGGTGGCCGTGTATAATGATTTCCTGGTTCTGCTCACTTCACTCAGCATCAGTCCATGAAAGTCTCTCCAGGCCTCTCTGAAATCGTCCTGCTGGTCGTTTCTTACAGAGAAATAATATTCCATAACATTCATATACCATAATTTATTCAGCCACTCTCCAATTGATGGGCATCCCTTCAGTTTCCAGTTTCTAGCCACTACACAAAGAGCTGCCACTAAAAGGCTTCCTCTTAATCCAGTATGCAATGCTGCCTCTCCTGTGACCCATTATTCTTCCAAATTACAGAACCTCACAATTAGAAGAAACCTCACAGTGCATCTATCTAACTTTAAAGCTAAGCAGGACCTTCCTCCATATCATCCTAGATAAATGGTCATCCAGGACCCACTAACAACTTCCAATGAGAGGACACCTATTACTTCCTGACATGTCTTTTGTCATAAGAAAGAATAGTAAATACACACAGGGAGAGGTCTGTGGGATCTGAGTGTGGACCACAACATAGCATTTTCACACTTTCTGTTGATGTTTGCTTGCATTTTGTTTTCTTTCTCAGGATTTTTTTCCTTGTAGATCCGATTTTTTTTGTATAGCAAGATAACTGTATAAATATATATACATATATTTGATTTGTCATATATTTTAACATAATTAACATGTATTAGACTACCTGATATTTAGAGGATGGGGTGGGGGGGAAGAGAAAACTTTGGAACAGAAGGCTTTGCAAGGGTCAATGTTGAAAAATTACCCATGCGTATGTTTTGCAAATAAAAAACTTTAATAAAAAAAAGTAAAAAAAAAGAATAGTAAAAATCAATAGCATTTATATAGCACTTGAAGATTTGCAAGGCACTTCATAAAAATTGTCCCATTTTATTCTCACAAAAACTTAGAGGTGGAAAAAAGGGCAAGTGCTGTTATGATACCCATTTTATGAATAGGGAAAGTGAGGCAGCAGTTAGTGACGTACCCTAATGATAAGTATCTCAAGATGTATTCGAACTCAAGAGCAGCACTGTATTCACCGTGACACTTAGATTGCCTATTAGTTCTCATTATTGGAATGTTATTTATTACTTTGAGTTAAAATCATCCTCCCTCCAACTTCTATCAATCACTTTTCATTTTACCTTTTGGGTCCCAGTTCTTTAAACTGATCCTATAACCTATAAGTTAATGAGATATGAATGGGTTGCACGTATATTAGGAAACAACTGCTCAGTTTTCTTGTATTTATATATTCCAAAGGTTTTTTAACCTCCAACAGCATAATGATTAGAAAACCAGACTCAAAGCCAGAGATACTTACTTCTAAGTCTGGACATATTTCTGACACATATTGGCTTATGGGGAAGTCTGTTAACTTCTTTTTACTTCAGTCACCATTCTAAAATTAAAAATTTTTAGAGTAGGTGCCAATCCATATTGACAGAAAGAGATTCCTTACCAGAGTTCCCTGTACCAATGAAGTTCCAAATCCAATAATTATCCCAGTGGCATATTACATTCAGAATATTATTGTGATATAAGAAGAGCAATTAATATCTTCATTTTAGAAATAAGTTCATTGAGACTCAAAGTAGTTAATTGTATTATTTAAAATCCCATTGTTAGTTATTAACAGAGGGAGTATTTTAGAATGCAGGATTACCAGCCCTGGTATATGTTTTCTAAATCACATTAAATTTACAATTTTATGCTAAAAGTTAAGGTTGAAGACAAAAGTTTCTAAAACACGAAAAAGTTGAGAATTGAATTAGTAATGTGTTATTATAATTAGCTTCTCATACACATATTTAATTGGCAGCTCCCAAGTAAAGCCCAGAGCCTTCAGAATAAAGAAAAAAATATTGTAATCAGCCAGAAAGTTCAAGGGTGAAAAAAATCACATATAGGATCAGAAAAAAAACCTAACTACAACTACTAAAAATAAAGTAAATCTTGGAATATATTATTTCAAAAGAAAAAAAGGAATACAATCAAAAATAACTTTCTTTTAAAAATTGCACATAATTCTGTAGGAAAACATGGATCATTAATAGATTAGAAAATGAGAACATTTCTGAGGAGGAGACAGGAACTGAGTAAAATCTTTAAAATACAGATAGAAGAGACTGATAAAATCTAGAAAGGGAAATACATTTGAATAATTGGAAAAGGGTTAAATAATGATGAAATGTTTATATTCTAATAGAAGAAACAAAAGATATAGTTTTGATCTTTTATTGTTTGTAAATGACTAAAGAAAATGGAGGAAAGAGAATAAACTAGAAAAGAAATGACAAGGAATAAGGTTTTACATTTTTATGTACTTCTAGTGAAGCTAAAGAAAAATTATATAAATATGGAGAAGGAGTGATGAAAATAGAAATGTTATGAAATTCACCTTACTTGAAATATAAAAGGACTTGACAGAGAGACACATTGATATGGAAATATATAAAATCAGTGTGAAGACAGTGAGGACAGGGAAAGTAAAGAGAGAATTTTCTAAAAAGAAAATAGGGAAGAACTAGTCACAAGAAAAGCGATCTAAAATTTCAGAAAGTACGTCATAGAGAAAAGGCATTGAAAGGAAATAAAAGAATAATTGATCAGTGTCAAGGCTGAGTTAAGAAGGCAGAAACAGAGGAGTTATAAGAATATAATTTAATTATTTATTACTTGCATTGACCACATACCTTTTGATTTTCTATCACCTTCTTTGTAAACACAAGAGTTGAGAGTCTAAAGAGTAACAAAAAATTAGAGAGTATGATAGAGAGTAAAATACCTTAATAAACATAACTGCAAATTAGAATTGGATGAAGTTATTTATAAAATAAGAAAGAGTAGATCAAATTAGAAAACAGAATGTAATCAAAGGTTTTTAAACTTATGTGGTCATGACCCCATATGGAATTGTGTAACAGAATAGGGGTCATGGAATTATGATTTATTATCATTAAATGTTTGATTTGTAAGCCTACTTTATATATCTATGTACCTGGATCATGTAAAAATTTCTTGGGCAAAAAGTTAGCTAGTGGAAAAAATTTAAGAAGTTCTATTTTTACAACAAACACACTTGAAGAAAAAGGTTCCCCAAAAGTTAAAATGAAGGAATTGAAATTGAAGATAATGTGCTTTGGCTGAATTTAATTTTTTTTTGTTTTTTTGTTCTTTTTTACTTTTTTATTAAAACTTTTTATTTGTAAAACATATGCATAAGTAATTTTTCAACACTGACCCTTGCAAAACTTTCTATTCCAAATGTTTCTCTCCTCCCCACCCCCTTCCCTAGATGGCAGGTAGTCTAATACATGTTAATTATGTTAAAATATATGACAAATTGAATATATGTATACATATTTATACAGTTATCTTGCTATACAAAAAAAATCGTATCTACAAAAAAAAACTGAGAAGGAAAGCAAAATGCAATCAAACATCAACAGAAAGCATGAAAATGATATGTTATGGGCCACATTCAGATCCCACAGGCCTCTCTCCCTGGGTGTATATGGTTTTCTTCATCACTGAACAATTGAAACTGATTTCAAACATCTCATTGTTGAAGAGAACCATGTCTATCAGAATTGATCTTGTTGTTGCTGTGTACAATGATCTCCTGGTTCTGCTCATTTCACTTAGCGTAAGGTCATGTAAATCTCTCCAGGTCTTTCTGAAATCATCCTGCTGGTCATTTCTTACAGAACAATAATATACCATGACATTCATATACCATAATTTATTCAGCCATTCTCCAATTGATGGGCATCCATTCAGTTTCCAGTTTCTTGCCACTACAAAAAGAGCTGCCACAAACATTTTTGCATGTGTGTCCCTTTCTCTCCTTTAAGAGCTCTTTGGGATATAGGCCCAGTAGAAATACTGCTGGGTCAAATAGTATGCACAGTGTGATAACTTTGTGAACATAGTTCCAGATTACTCTCCAGAATGGTTGGATCTGTTCACAATTCCACCAACAATATATCAGTGTCCCAGTTTTCCCACATCCCCTCCAACATTTGTCATTGTCTTTTTCTGTCATCTTAGCCAATTTGACAGTTGTATCTCAGAGTTGTCTTAATTTGCATTTCTCTGATCAATAATGATTTGGAGCACTTTTTCATGTGACTAAAAATAGTTTTAATTTCCCCATCTGAAATTTGTCTGTTCATATCCTTTGACCATTTATTGATTGGAGAGTGGCTTGAATTCTTATAAATTTGAATCAATTCTCTACATATTTTAGAAATGAGGTCTTTATCAGAACCCTTAAATGTAAAAATTATTTCCCAATTTATTGCTTCCCTTCTGATCTTGTCTGCATTAGTTTTGATTATACAAAAGCTTTTTAACTTAATATAATCAAAATTATCTATCTGGTGTTAAATTATGAGTTCTAGTTCTTCTTTGGACACAATGAATTCAAATTTTTTAAAAGGAGAAATGGTGATCATGACAAGGCAGCAGGAAAAATGTTTGTGACTAAAAGAGACACATAGGGAAACTATATTTTGTTTTAAATTTATCATCGATAAATTAATTTCAATAAAATTAGTATTGTCCATATATATTGAAAAATGTTCCAAAATACTGAAAATAAGATAAATGCAAATAAAAAAACTCATACCTATAAGACTGACAAAAATCACAGAAAAGAAAAATGAGAATTTTTGCAGAGGCCGCTGAAGAACAGGCATGCTACTGGCGGATCTATGGGTAAATTTCATACAATCCTCAAATACTCAATACTCAAAAAAAAAATCATTAACCTATGTGTATTCTTTGAATAAGAGATGTACTATCAATGATAAACCTTAAATGTAAACAGAAAGAGCCTCTACAAACAAAAAGTGCAATTTCAACAGCAATTTAAAATCAAAGAAGCGGGGCAAGAATGGAGGGAGATATCCATCAATTGGAAAATGGATAAACAAATTATAGCACATAAGTGCAATGGAATATTATGGAGACAAAAGAAATGATGAAATGGTAGGATTCAGAGGACACTGGAATATCTATGAACTGAAGCCAGTGAAATCATCAGAACCAAGAAAACAAAGATGTAATTATTATTAACTATAATATTATACATTATAAATATTATAAAAATATGAAGGAAAACAACTTGACTTTTGAACACAATTAGTACCATAACTCAGGTCCCTTGATCAAGACCAATTTAGGTCCCCTCCTGCTCCAAATCTCTGATAGTTCCAAAAGACCCAGGAAGAAGTGTGTCTCATATCTCTTAGCAGAAAAATGATGAACTAGAAGTTCAAAATAGTTAAATTTTCAGACAAGGGGAAAGAAAAAGTTAGTGAACTATAAACATACAGCAAATGATATATTATTCAAAAATTGTAATATCATACTAGGATTTATTAAATATTCTGCTTTAATCCAGACTCATCTACAATATTGTTTTCAGTTTTGAGCACGAAAGTTCAGAAAAGCTTAAGTATAGCTAAAAGAAGGTGAGTGAAAGAATTGAAGAATACAAAATATGTGAATCCTTTGAAGAAATTGGTGATGTACAGTGGGTGAAAAAGATTTAGAGGAAATATTACAGCTATATTCAAATATTTATGTGAAAGGCTGTCACTTATTTGTTTGACTACAGAGGGAGAACCAGAAACAAGTAAAATTAACAAATAGGCAGACTTGGACTTGCTCAAAGGAAGAATTTCCTAACAATGAAAGCTCTGCTTTTGGCAAATAGAGTAACAGAAGAAATACTACTAAGTAATCACTACTCTATAATGCTTCTGTGTTTAGAATGGCCTGTCTCAGTATATAGTAGATTATTTCCCCTTTATTGAAGATCTTATTGGCTGGGAAATATTGGTTCCCTAGAGCCTTTGAGATCCCTTTTAGATCTGATGCTTTGATCAATGTAGTTCCATTACTTATATCCTTTTGAATTCAGATCCTGATTCACTATTATTGGGCATATTTTCATGGACATTTCAATAATGCTTTAAGCCTGATCATAATGGAAATGCTATAGGTGACAACAAAAAGCAACAACAATAACATCAACAAAAGCCTTTTTATTTTGGCCTCCCTGTTTCTGTTAATAGTACCACCATGCCCTGAGTCACTTATTCTCTGATTCATTGTTAATTTTTTTCTTTCTTGTTTTTTTTCATATCAAATCTAGTACAAATCCCTATTGATTCCTCTTTTGTAATATTATTCAGACCTATTCCAGCTGCTACTTGAGTACAGAATTTCATAATCTGCAATACTACCATAGTTTTCCTATTGGGTTTGCTGTTTCTCTCTCTCTTCTCCATTCCAATTTATTCTTTAAATCACCATCAGATTTGCCTTCTCGTGAAAAGAATTAACTGCATTATTTCTCCATTTATAATTTCACAATAACTCACTACTGCCTGATGAATAAAATTTAGACTGTTTGGGTTAGCATTCAAAGTCCTCCACAATCTGCCACCTTCTATATTTCAAGCTTTATCTCCTATAGCTCCCTTCCAGATGTGTTATTTCAACCAAACTATACTACTTGAATCCTTCATACATACATGGCATTCTTATATGTTCTTATCTATAATTGGACTGTGCTCCCATCAGCCCTGCCAATCTCATTTAAAAACAAGTATAAAAAAAAAACTTGTTTTAAACTTTGAACACTCAGAGAACACTCTGAAAGTGAGTTCTTGGGGATGCCATGGTCAGATAAGCATTTTGGAAGACCATTGATATCTGAGTGCAGGAAGGATCGATTGAAATGGGAAAAGACTTGAAGTAGAAAGACAAAACTGCATGCCATTGAAAGAAAATATCCAAGGAGAATCACAATTTCAATCCAATGAGCTTTGTCTCCTGCCACAAGGACATACATGTCAGGCTCATTCAAAGAAAGTGTCTCATTGACTCCAAACCTCACTATCATATGCTTGATCTGTTTTGTTTCCTATTAACAGAATCCTAAGGGTCTGTTTCACATATACCAGCAAAAATTCCATTGCTTCAACTAGATTAAATATATTGGCTTTTGGGCTGCCTGCTGATGGGTATAAATGTCAGAATATATTCTTGCTCTGCTACCATGACACTTCTTTCCACCCTGCTCTTTTGCTTTCTCCACTGGAGTAAGAGATGTTCAGAAGAAGGAAGAGGTCAGTAAAAACGGGAAAAAGAGAAAAATGAAAGAGAGGGAGGACACTAAAAAATGCAGGAGGATGAGAAGGATGATGGTAAAAAAGAAACAAAATTGATGAGGTAGGACAAAAAACATGGGGAGCAGGAAGAAGAGAGTGAAAAGAAGGCAGCAAGAGTAGAAGGAGAAAGAGAAAAAAAAGGAGAGAAAAGGAGAAAGAGGGGAAAAGAAGACAGTGAGAAAAGGGAGAAGACAGAAAGGAAGTTAGCAGAAATCTCTGTTAAATAAGTTGTAATCTGGCAATAAGATTTTTGGATGTTTTATTGGTTTTTTTTAATGGAAATTCATGAATGATTGAAACACAGAGTACCTCTTAGGATCCTCACATATTTTGTTGACTCATAATAATTAGCATGATACAGCTGTGATCAAGCTGGGACCAAGTTATCGTTGTCTAAATTACTTGAGAAAGCACTCAAAATCATGTGGTTGCTTTCATCATCTCAGTCATTTGTGCCTTGAGTTGCAAAAATAAATCATTGCTTTTTAGCCTAACTTGGACCAGAGCTCCTTAGGGAAGGGACCTGGTCCTCTAGGTTTTTGTATGCTAAATATACTACATTCCATAAACACAGCCCAGTAATAAAATGTACCAAGAAGTTTAGTTTGGGGGAGTCAATTAACTGAAGCAGAACTTACTTTTCTGTTTAGGAATAAAAAGGGATACTTGCTAGGATGATTATTCTTTGAGCCAGATACATATAAAGGAGAGTCAATAATATGCCCTCCCTACAGAGAAGTACCCCCTCTTCAGAAATGTCTGTGTGTTTTTGGTTCTCAAGCTACCTCTAGAGACTATCATGTACTACCAGACCGGAATCTTGGCCAGCTTGTTGCTGTTTTGCTGCGTTACCAACAATGTAAGCAATTTTAGTAACCTCTGTAATTCAACTCACTTCACTCCCTTTCCTGTTTTTCTGCCCCTGTGATAACCTTATTCATTCCTACATTTTAGCCTTTTACATAATAGAGTAATTCCCACTTCTCCCCTATCCCCGTTCTCCAAGTAGACAGAAAGCTGATATGGGAATGTAGGTTTAGCATCACTTTAGTGGAAGGAACCTTTTACCTAGCTAGGCTTTTCACTTATACTTAAACATAAGAAAGGCTGTTTTTTCTGCCAGTAAGAAGATAAGGAGAAAAGAAACAGAGGAGTGAAGGAAGTGGAAGAAAGAAAAAGAAGGGAGAGATCAGTAAAAAGAGGAAAAAAGAAAAAAAAAGAGGAAGAAGACAGTAAAGAGATGCAGGGGATGAGAGGGATGATGGTAAAAAAAAAAGAAAGAGACAAGGGTAGGACAAAAAACATAAGGAACAGAAAGAAGACAGTGAAAAAAAGAAGGCAGCACATGTAAGAAAAGGAAAAAGAGAAAAAAAGAGGAGAGAAAAAGAGAAAGAGGGGAAAAGAAGATAGTGAGGAGGAGGATACAGTAAGGGGAAACAAAGGAGAAAGAAAAAGGAAAAAGAAAGAGGAGAGAAACCACAGAAGTAGGAGAAATATTAATTGCTCATAGGTTGACCAAGCCAATATAATAAAAATAACAATTCTACCTAAAATAATTTATTTATTAATTCTGTGACATCTAAACAATGCATCAAAAATTGTTATATCTGATCAATTTGAAAAATATCAAGTGCTCATGGGTAGACTGACATAATATAATAAAAATGACAATTCTATCTAAATTAATCTACTTTTTCAGTGCCATACCAATCAAACTCCCAAGAAATTATTTTACAGAATTAGAAAAAATAATAGCAAAGTTCATCTGGAAGAACAAAAAGTCAAGAATTCAAAGGAGTTAATTTTAAAAATGCAAATTAAAGTGACCTAGTTGTACCAGATCTAAAACTAATATTTATAAGGCAGCAGTCATCAAAACCTTTTGGTACTGGCTAAGAAATAAAATAGTGGATCAGTGGGATAAGTTATGCTCATAAGGCACAATAGTTAGTGACTATAGTAATACAGTGTTTGATAAACCCAAAGACCCTAGCTTTTGGATAAGATCTCACTATCTGACAAAAGTTGCTGGGAAGAATTACAAATTAGTATGGCAAAAACTAGGCACTGACCCACATGTGACATCCTTATACTAAGGTAACATTAAAATGGATTCATGATTTAGACATAGTGATGTTATAAGCAATTTAGAAGAACAAAGGATAATCTATCTCTCAGATCTATGGAGCAGAAGGAATTTGTGGCCAAAGAAGAACTAGAGAATATTATGGAATTCAAAATGGATAAGTTTGATTATATTAAGGTAAAAAGTTTGTGTACAAACAAAACCAGTTCAGATAACATTAGAAGAGAAGTAGTAAACTGGGGAAAAATTTTACAGCCAAGGATTCTGATAAAGGCCTCATTTCTTTTCTTTTTCTTTTTCTTCTTTTTTAATTAAAGCTTTTTATTTGCAAAACATATACATGGGTAATTTTTCAACATTGACCCTTGCAAAGCTTTCTATTACAAATTTTTCCCTCCTTCCTCCGACCCCCTCCTCTAGATGGCAGGAAGTCTAATACATGTTAATTATGTTAAAATATTTGACAAATCAAATATGTGTATACATCTTTATACAGTTATCTTGCTGTACAACAAAAATCGGATCTACAAGAAAAAAAATCGGATATGGGAAATATAATGCAAGCAAACATCAATCAAGAGTATGAGAATGTTATGTTGTGGCCCACATTTCACATCCCTCTCTCTGGGTGTATATGGCTTTCGTCAGTGAACAATTGGAGGTGGTTTGAAACATTTCATTGTTGAAGAGAGCCATGTCCATCAGAATTGATCATCATATAGTATTGTTGTTGCCGTATATAATGATCTCCTGGTTCTGCTCATTTCACTCAGTATCAGTTCATGCAAGTCTCTCAGGCCTCTCTGAAATCATCCTGCTGGTTATTTCTTACAGAACAATAATATTCCATGACATTCATATATCATAATTTGTTCAGCCATTCTCCAATTGATGGTCATCCCTTCAGTTTCCAGTTTCTAGCCACTACAAAAAGGGCTGCCACAAACATTCTTGCACATGTGGGTCCCTTTCCTTCCTTTAATATCTCTTTGGGATATAGGCCCAATAGAAACACTGCTGGGTGAAAGGGTATGTACAGTTTAATAACTTTTTGAGCATAGTTCCAAATTGCTTTCTAGAATGGTTGGATCCATTCACAGTTCCACCAGCAATGTATCAGTGTCCCAGTTTTCCCACATCCCTTCCAACAGTTGTCATTATCTTTTCCTGTCATCTTAGTCAATCTGATAGGTGTATAGTGGTATCTCAGAGTTGTCTTAATTTGCATTTCTCTTATCTATAGTGATTTGGAGCATTTTTTTTCCTATGACTAGAAATAGTTTTAATTTCATAATCTGAAAATTGTCTGTTCATATCCTTTGACCTATTGATTGGAGAGTGACTTGAATTCTTATAAATATGAGCCAATTCTCTATGCCTCATTTCTAAAACATATAGAGAACTTATAAGAAATCAAGCCCCTTTCTAATTGGTAAATATTCAAAGGACATGAAGAGATAATTTTCAGATGAAGAAAGTAAAACCATTCATACTTAAATGGAAAAAATGCTCTAAATCCCTATTAGTCAGAGAAATGCAAATTAAGACAACTCTGAGGTACCACTACATATCTCTTAGATTGGCTAAGATGACCGGAAAAGATAATGATGAATGTTGAAAGGCATGTGGGAAAACTGGGACACTACTACAATGTTGGTGGAGTTGTGAACTGATCCAAACATTCTGGAGACCAATATGGAACTATGCCCAAAGGGCTATTAAACTGTGCATACCCTTTGAACCAGCAGTGTTTCTCCTGGGCCTATATCCCAAAGAGATCTTAAAAAAGAGAAAAGGAACCACATGTGCAAAAATGTTTGCAGCAGCAAAAATGTTTTGTAGTGGCAAGATACTAGAAAATGAGTGATGCTTTTAGCAGGTTGATTTCAAACTAATGTTAAGTGAAGTGAGTAGAACCAGGAGACCATTGCACACAGCAAAATGATTATATGATGATCAGTTCTGACTGAAAAGGCTTTTTTTTTTTTTAACAGTGAGATGATTCAGGTTCATTCCAATGGTCTTATGATAAAGAAATCCATCTGCACCCAGAGGACTATGAGGACTGAGTGTGGATAACAACATAATATTTTCACTTTTTGGCTGTTGTTTGCTTGCATTTTGTTTTCTTTCTCATTTTTCCCTTTTTGATTTGATTTTTCTTGTGCAGCATGATAATTGTGGAAATATGTATAAAAGGATTGCACATGTTTATCATATATTGGATTACTTGCCATCTAGGGGAGGGGTTGGGGGGGTAAAGAAGGGAAAAATTTGTAACACAAGACTATGCAAGGGTGAATGTTGAAAATGATCTATTCACATGTTTTGAAAATAAAAAGCTTTTAAAAATGTTTAATAAAACTAGAAAAATAATTAAAATTTCATTTGGAAGAACAAAAGATAAAGAATATCAAAAGAATAAATGAAAATTATAAAAGAAGGTAACTTACCAGTACAAGATTTCAAACTTTAAGCAATGATCATGAAAATTATCTGACTAAGAAAGAAGAATCGTAGATCAATGGAATAGATTTTTTACATATTATACATAATCATAAATGATTATAGTAATCTAGTGTTTGATAAAGCTAAAGATCTAATCTTTTGGGACAAGAACTCATTATTTAACAAAAAATGTCAGGGAAAACTAGAAAGGAGTTTGGCAGAAACTAAATGTAGATCAGTATCTCAACCTTTATACCAAGATAAAGTCAAAATAGCCACGTGACTTTGACATAAAGGGTGATATCTTAAGGAAATTAGGGTAACATGGAATATTTTACCAGTCAGATATATAGATGAAGGAAGAATTGATGACCAAACAAGAAATAGAATACTTTACAGGACATAAAGTTAAATTAAATTAAAAAGCACTTGCATAGATAAAACCAATTCAGCCAAGAAAGAAGAAGAGAGGGAAATTGGGATGGAGGTTTTTGGAGGAAAGTGAATCTGCAGTAATTTTTTCTGGGAAAACTTCATTTCTTAAATATATAGAAAACTGAGCCAAATTTAGGAAAATATGAGGCATTCTCAAATTGTAAATGGTCAAGGGGCATGAACAGGCAGTTTTCAGAAAATAAAATCAAATCTACATGTAGTTATATTAAAATAGTCTAAATCATTACTTATTAGAGAAATTCACATTAAAACAACTCTGAGGTCCTACCTCACCTAATAACATGAAATAACTAATGTTGAAGAGGATTTGAAAAAAATAGAACATTAATGCATTGTTGGTGGAATTGTGAATTGATTCAAAGTTTCTGGAGAAAAAAATTTGATAGTATGTCTAAAGGCCTATAAAATTGTGCAATATCCTTTGATCCAGCAATACCACTCCTAAGTCTATAATTCAAAGACATAAAATAAAAGGGAAAAGTACCTATTTGAACAAATTTTTTTTTGTTGTGGCGAAGAATTAGTGATTAAAGGGGGTGCTTTTCAAATGGAAAATGTCTGAATAAGTTATAGTATATGATTATAATGGAATATTATTGCGTTATAAGAAATGATGAGTAGAATGGATTCAGAAAAACTGGAAAGACATATAAGAACTGATGCAAATCCAAGTGAGCAGAACCAGAACATTGTATATAGCAACAGTAATATTATCCAATAATCAATTGTGAATAACAGGTATCCTGAGCAATGCTATGGTTTCAGACAATTCTGAAGAACTTATGATGGAAAATATTATCCATATCTGAAGAAGAGAAGGTAGTCTGAGGAGGTCAGATGGAAGCATACTTTTAAAATTTATTTTTTTTTTTTTTTTGGGGGGGGAGGGAGGGAAGGTCTGTGTTTTCTTTTTGCAATATGGCTAATATGGAAATATGTTTTGTATGACTTCATATGCATAATCTCTATCAAATTTTTTGCCTTTTCAAGGAGAGAGAGGAGAGGGGAAAAACATTGAACTAGTTTTTAAAAAAATGGATGCATTTTTTTGCATGTAATTGAGGAATAAAAAGAAAATATGTCACTTTGCATCAGGAAACTAGCTTCCTTAGTTGAAATTAGAGGTCTTAGTTGAAATAGAGGTCTAGACCTTCAGAATAGCTGTATGTGCCTCTTTCTTTTCTGTAATCAGCAAGCTGACAAAACCTGACTACTTGCAATTTCCCTGGAGATAATGAAGGTTGAAGCCAAAGACCTCTTCAGATTAAAGAGCCACAGGAACAAGGCAGAGAAATGCCTAACTTGGAATTATTCTCTTGTGTACACACAGATCCAAGGATTCCTATTTGCATAAATCTTTGCATCATCCTACTACCCCAGATTTTGTTTCTTATTTCTGGAATTCTAAGGATATTAGGAAAATTACCCACTTGTATACTCTAAGTCACTTTCTCATTCACTGCTTTTTATATTTCCCTTTTCATTCTTTTACTTTATGATCCTTGTCATAATGAATGTAATAATATGTCGATTTTGATTTAATAAATTTTATCCTTTTTTCATCAAACCCCCAAAACTGTGCATTCAATTGTTCTGTCAGTGGCTTTGCCTATTGGCTTCTATTTTTATTTTTTTTTAACAGGAAAGTTTATTGTTTAGAAAATTAAAACTCAAACAAGCTGGACTTAGTATAATGGACACCAGAGAAAACTAAAGGCCTTCATACTCTCTGACTAATTCTGGAATCTTCTCTACCCTCTGAGCATTATAAACATCTGTTATGCTTTGAATTCTTCAACTAGGAACTTTTGATATAAAAAATCTTTACCAGTGCTATATACTCACACAAAAACACAGTAGATGTCTTAAGAACATCCTACTACTTCAAAAACATCCCAAAAATCTATCCCTGGAGTCAGGAGACCTGAGTTAAAATGTGGCCTCAGACACTTAACCCTTACTAGCTAGGGACTTTGAGCAAACAAGAACAACAACAACAACAACAAAACTATTGAATTCATTTTCCTTTTTGTTTAAATGAATTGGATTTTTTCATATAAATGCTCTATGAATTATAGTTACTTTTTGATAGATCCCTGCACAGAAAATAAAGATTATGTTTTTGATGAATGAAAAAAGCAAAATCTACATGCCTAGGCATACTTCCATGAGAAAAAATATTTTTGCCTTCTATGATAGCCTCTGACAAAAGCTGACTGTGCCAGAATAAACCTGGGATTGCTTTTTATAAACTAACTGTTCATGTTTCATGTAGATACCTAGGGAAAGTACATAAGTAATTTTTTTTGAAATGTGTCAGAAATACAAAAATAAAATCAAATGCTCTGTCTTTAAGTCTCTGTATGATTTCTATAATCAATCAATCTATTCAATCTTCTCTAAAAGCAAATCATAATTCCATAGGCAAAAATTGCATAAAAAATTACTAGAAGGGAAACATTCTCATAGAAAATTGGTATAGTATTAGATGGTGCTCTGGGCCTAGAATCAGGAAGTCTGAATTCAAATTTAACCTCAGACACTTGTTAGCTATGTGATCTCAGGTAAATCATTTATACTCAATTTGCCTTGCTTTTCTTAATCATAAAATGAGGATAACAATAGCACTGACTTCATAGGACTGTTGTGTGGACCAAATGAGAGAATATTTGAAAGGCCTTACCACACAAAGTAGCTGGTACATAGTTGGCATGTAATATATGCTTTTTTCTTTTCTAATCTTGGTGCCTGATATATGTATTGATAATCAGATTGCTCTGGTCAAATCAGTTATTATATCACAATAAAGCAAATGGCAAACATAGAAAGCTAATTATTTTTCATGTTTACAAAGTTGTTGATATTTGATCTTATTGAAATAAATATTAAAGTTCTCTTTATCTTTGAAATAAAAAGAGCAGAGACAGTAAGGATTTGAAATGTTTGCCTGTATCCCCACTTTTTGGGAGAGAAGAAATCAGAGATTCTGGGTCTTTGATTTCATGTATTTAGAAAACTTCTAAGGGGTAGAGCCAAATAGAGAAAAAGCCAAGAAATTGCCTGAGGTTTTCCATGTTTCCCTTTGAAACAATATTAAATCAAGCCTATAAACAGATTTTGGAGCTACAGAACTCATAAAAAGACTGAGTGAAACATTTTCCAATTTAAAATAACTTGCAAAGTTTTCAGGAAAGGTCTGTCTCACTTATATAAAAGGGGAGCACAATCCAGCACAGATAGCATCAAATCAGCAACTGGGACTCCTCAATCCTGCCTCAGCAGAGCAGCTGGCACAGTGTGCCAGCTCTAAGGCCTCCAGCCCCAGTGAAGAAGGCAAATTGTAAGTTTCAGACCCTAGGTAACAGGAAGAATTGGCCAAGATACCCCAGAGCAGTGGGAAAACCACAAACACCTGAAATCCTGCTGTAAATACCTAGTGACCAGACCCCTGGATCTCAGCACAAAAAACCTGGGACAGTGTACCTTGTGCCCTAAGAGCAGAATTCAAATTTCAGAATTATTAGGTGAAGGAGAATATATATTGCAAGCAGCTAAAAGAAACCATTCAAATATCAAGTATTCATAGTCAGAATTACACAGGATTTAGCAACTTCTAAGTAAAAAAGATCAGAGGATTTGGAAAAGGATATTCCAGAAGGCAAAGGAGCTTGGAGAGTCAGCAATAATAAAATACTCAGCAAAGTTGAGCATAATCTTTTAGGGGAAAAGATGGATATTCAATGAAATAGGGGGCTTTCAAACTTTTCTGATGAAAAGACCAGAAGTGAATAGAAAAAATAGGATGTTCATATGCAAGATTGAAAAGAAGCATAATAAGGTAAATAGGGAGAGAAAAACAACATGTTATTCAATAAGATTAAATTGTTTACATCCCTACATGGGAAGATGATACCTGTAAATTTTGAGAACTATATTTCCCATGGGCAGGTAGAAGGAATATACATAGGGTGTAAAATTAAAAAAAAAATTAAGAGGTCAAAAAAGGACCACCCTGGTTGAAGAATGGAGGTGGCAGAACAGAGTAAACTGCATAATGGAAACTGGTACAAAAGACCTGTTACAGCAGATGGAAAAACTTTCATCACCTTTGGCTTAAAGAGGGAATAATATACACTTAGTTGGATAAAGAAGTTTGTCTTATTCTAATAGAAAGTAGGAGAGGAAAGAGAAAAGAGAAAGGGGGGTTCATATAAAGGAAGGAAGATTAATGGAGATGGTGGGGAGAAGTATAACACTATTGAAGAAGGACACGGTAAGAGGAGAGAAAAAAATATAAATGGGAGAGGGGGTGAAAATAGGATGGAGGGAAATCCTCCATAGTTAGTACTCATGAGTGTGAATGATGGAATGATGATCTCTCCCATAAAACAAGAGTGAATATCAGAATGGATTAAAAAACAAAATCCTACAATATGTTTTTTTTTTAATTTTTTTTTTTTACAAGAAATACATTTGAAGCAGAGAGATACACACAGAGTAAAGTTAAAAGCCTGGAGCAGCTGCATAATATTCTTCAGCTGAAGTAACAAAAAAAGCAGAGGTAGCAAACCTGATTTCAGACAAAACAACAGCAAAAATGTATCTAATTAAAAGAGATAAAGAAGGAAACTACCTCTTATTAAAAGGCACAATAGACAACAAATATGAATACTAAACATAAATGTACCAAGTTGTGCAGCACCAAATTCTTAGAGAAGAAATTAAGTGAGTTACAAAAAGGAAAATACAACAAAACTATGCTAATGGAAGATCTCAATCTTCCCCTCTCAGAACTAGATAAATCTAACAAAAAAAAAAAGTTCAGGAGAATAGAATTTTTAAAAAGATAGATATGATACCTGGGGGAGATTGAATGGGGATAGAAAAGAATATACCTCTTTCTCAGAAGTATATGGCATCTACATAAAAATAAACTAGCATAAAGCCTTATAATCAAGACAGAAAGACAGAAATATTAAATGCATCCTTTTTAGATCATGATGCAATAAAAATTACGTGCAAATGTAATTACACATAAAATTACATGTAAAATAGAGTAAAAACTAAATGGAAACTAAATAATCTAATCCTAAAAATTAAACACTAAATCATAAAAACAATCAACAATTTCATTCAAGAGAATGACAATAATGAAAACATACCAAAATTTATGGGATGCAACCAAAGCAGTTCTTCAGGGAAATTATATGAAATTATAACTTTCTAAATTCTTACAAGAGTAAAATAAAGAAAAATAAGATCAATGAATTGTGAATGAAAATTTAAAAACTAGAAAAGGAACAAATTAAAAATCCTCAATTAAATACAGATTAGAAATCCTAAAAATTAAAAGAGAGGTTAACAAAATTGAAAGTAAGAAAACTGTTGAACTAACAAATAAAACAAAGATCTGGTTTTATGAAGAAAAACCCCACAATAAAATAAATAAATCTTTGGTTAATTTTATTAGAAAAAAAGAAGAAAAACATATTACCAGTATCAAAAATGAAAAAAAGGTGAATTCATCACCAATGAAGGGGAAATTAAAGCAATAATTAGAAGTTACTTTGCCCAAATGTATGAAAAAAAATATGACAATCTAAGTGAAATGGATGAATACTTACAAAACTATAAATTGCCCAGATTAACAGAAAATGAAATAAACTATTTAAATAGCCTCATTTTAGAAAAAGATGAACAAGTTAACATTAAACTCCCTAGGAAAAAAAATCTCCAGGACCAGATGTATTCACAAGCAAATTCTACTATATATTTAAAGAATAAATAATTCCAATCCTATATAAACTATTTGGGAAAATATGTGAAGAAGTCTTACCAAATTCTTTTTGTGACACAAATATGGTGATGAAATCTGAACCAGAAAAAATCCAAAACAGAATGAAAATTATAGGCCAAATTCCCTAATGAATATTGATGCAAAATTTTAAATAAAATATTAGCGAAGAGATTATAGCAATTTGTCAAGAGGATTACACCCTATGACCAAGTGGAATTTATACCAGAAATGCAAGGCTGGTTCAGTATTAGGAAAACTATCAACATAATTAATGGTATCAATATCAAAACTAACAAAAAATGATATGATTACCTCAATAGATTCAGAAAAAGCTTTTGACAAAATACAAAACAAATTCCTATTAAAACACTAGGGAACATGGGAATAAATAGTTTTCCTTGAAATGATAAGAAGCACCTATCTAAAACCATAGCAAACATTGTTTATAATGGGGATAAGCTAGAAGAATTGCTAATAAGATCAGGAGTGAAATAAGGATATCCATTATCACCACTATTATTTCAACATTGTAGTAGAAATATTAGCGTTAGCAATAAGAAGAGAAATGGAACTTGAAGAAATTTGACTGGACAATGAGGAAACAAAACTATCTCTTTTTTCAGATGACATCATGATATAACTAAAGAATCCTAGAAAATCAACTAAAAACTATTTGAAATAATTAACAACTTTAGTAAAGTTGCAGAATATAAAATAAATCCACATAAATAATTAGCTTTTCTATATATTACCAACAAAGCCAAACAAGAAATAGAAAGAGAAATTCTGTTTTAAATAAGTGTAGACAATATAAAATATTTGGGAGTCTATCTGCAGAGATAAACTCAGGAACTTTGTGACCATAATTATAAAACATTTTTCACACAAATGAAGTTGGATCTAAATAATCGGGAAACATCTATTACTGATGGGTAAGTGACAGCTAATATAATAAAAATGACAATTCTCCCTATTCAGTTCCATAACCAATCAAACTATAAAAAATTATTTTATATGACTAGAAAAATAATAACAAGATTAATTTGGAAACACAAAAAGTCAAGAGTATCAAAGGGAATTAATGAGAAAAAATACAAAGGAAAATGGCCTATCTTTGCCATTTCTAAAACTATAATACAAAGCAGCAATCATTAAACTATTTGGTACTTGCTAAGATATAGAGTAGTAGATCCATGGAATAGGTTAGGTATATAAGAATCAAAAGTCAATTACTGTAGTGATCTATTTTTTGATAAACCCAAAGACTCTAGATTCTGCAATAAAAACTCACCATTTGAGAAAAACTGTTTGGAAAACTGGAAAATACTATGGTAGAAACTTGGTATAGACCAAAATCTCACATCCTATGTCAAGATAAGGTTAAAATAAGGTTAAAATGAGTACATGATTTAGATATAAAGGGTAATACCATAAGAAAATCAGGAGAGCAAGAAATAGTTTATCTGTCATATCTATGGAGAAGGGAAGAATATATGAAGAGATAGGGAACATCATAAAATGCAAAATGGACAATTTTGATTACATTAAGTTTTTAAATTTTTGCACAGACAAAACCAATAATTCAAAATTAGAAGGAAAACAGATGGCTTAAAAAACAATTTTTATAACCAGTATTTCTGATAAAGATCTCATTTCTAAAATTTAGAGATAATTGAACCAAATTTATATAAGAATATATCTTTCTCCAATTGACAAATGGTTGACAGATATGAATAGGTAGTTTTTACATGAAGAAATTAAAGAAAAAATGTTCTAAACCATTATTGAAAAATGTAAATTAAAACAATTATGAGGTACCACCTCACATTTATTGGATTGGCCAATATGTCAGAAGAGAAAAATGATAAATGTTGAAGAAAATGTGGGAAAACTAGCATATTAATGCATTATTGATGGAGTTGTGATCTGATCCAATCATTTCAGAGAGCAGTTTGGAATATGCCCACAGGACAACCAAACTGTGCATACCCTTTGATCCAGCAATACCTTTACTAGGTCTGTATTTCAAAGAGAACATAAAAAAAGGAAAAGGACAAACATGTGCAAAAATATTTATAGCAGCTTTTTTTTGTGGTGGCAAAATATTGGAAACTGAGGGGATTCCCATCAATTAGGGAATGGTTGAGCAAGTTGTTTTTTATGATTATAATGGAATACAATTATGCTCTAAGATATGATGAAAAGGCAGATTTTAGAAAAATTTAGAAAGACTTACATGAATTGATGCTAAGTAAAATGAGAAGAACCAGGAGAATGTTGTACATTAAGTAAGAGCAATATTGTGCAATAATCAACTTATAGACTTGGCTCTCCTCAGAAATGCAATAATCCAAGAGAATTCTAAGGGACTCATGATGGAAAATACTTACACATTTGCAGAAAGAACTATGGAGTTTTAATGTATTTTGAAACATACTATTTTCCCTCTTTTTGTTGTTTTTATTTCTCATGGTTTTTCTTTTTTATTCTGAGTCTTCTTTCACAATGTGCCTAAGAGAAAACATTTTTAACATGATTCTATATGTATAATATATATCAAATTGTTTGCTGTCTTTGTGGGGGAAGGAAGAAAGGAGAAAAATTTAAAGATCAAATTCTTACAAAGATAAATATGGAAAACAATCTTTATATGAAATTTGAAAAAAAATATTATCAAGTAAAAAATGGCAAATAACAAAAAATTTGGGAAGACCAAAACAGAACATCAACTTGTCAGCAACTTAGAGTCTCCAAGCAACCATCCTGAAGGTTGAGAGTTAAATGACAGAGCCCACAGTTGCACCACCACAATATAGCAAGAAGGTCTTCTCTGTACTCAGGTCTTCTTAGTTCTCCTCTATTGCCTCTTGGGCTTGAAGCATGTAATAGAAAAGACTGATGCTGTCTGTCTCCTTTAAGATAGAAAAGACAGTAAATAATAATATTTTCCCCTTCTTCTTTGTGGAAATTATTTCTAGCTGGTGGTTATTTCATTCTTGGAAATGAATTCAGTTCTGCTTTTATATTTTAATTTACTTCAATACTTACTTTGTTGTATTATTCTTGCTGTTGTTAAATTTGTTATGTAAGCTTTGTGGTGGTCCTATGGCTAAAATCCTTCAAGGAATTCTAACTTCTGAAGCCAGAATCTATTCAGCAGAGGCAGGGAGGACTTTCTCTATATCTTTTTTTTTATAGAGGAAGAGGAAGATATCTTTAGGGAGATAACTTCGATCATTTATTATTCACTGTCTTCTCTGACTAAAAGGTGACAGACAGCATCATGCATGCTTCAAACCCAAGAGACAATAAAGGGGAATCAGGAAGACTTGAAAAAAGAGAGCAGTCTCCACAAATTCTCATAACACTAGTTCTTGAACTTTTTTTTTTCCACTTCTTTAAAATAGAAAACAGAGATTACTTCCTAAAGTATAGGGCAACATTCTATTCCTACTGATCTGGTCTCCAAATTATGGCATGCCCTTCTCAAATGTTTTTCCCAAGAGATTATCTTAGACACTGGATCAGCAATTAAGAAATCACCCAATTTAGCAAGACATCTGCAGTTTTGCCCTGTTTCACAATAGAAATAGTATGATTGAGTGGTTAGTGATGAGCCTAAGTCAGGAAGACCATGTTGTTGGATATATAATATATACTTACATTCTACCCATTTAAAATGGGTAAGTCACTTAAACTCTTAGTTCCCAGAGTTGCCCAATATTCATTGTGTTGTATTTCCCTGGCAAGAGCTCTCCAAGGTATAACATCAAAGAGTCCTCAATAATTCACTTAACTTCTGTGCTTTGATTTCCTTATTAATCAGGAGATTGAAATCAATAACCTAGTTACAAATGTATGTATAAAATGCTTTTATCTGGATAGATAAAGTCTGAACAAAAAAAAAAATGCTGGGAAAAAAGCAAATGAATTCGAATGAGATAAATCAATGTGAATCATGAAAAGTACATAGGCTTATATGGGAGAAAAGTAGAGAAATGTAGCACTCTGATTCAAACCCTATCTTCTTTGGTGGCTCTGTGCTTGGAACACACCCAGTAAGCTTGTCAACTCCTAATTGCCTTTGTCATGGATGTTGATCCTATTTCACCCAGGGGCAGGAAGAGGAAGGAAAGAAATTCAAACATTCAGTAAGTAGCAAAACATTTAGATTGTGAAACTACACAGAGAGGAAGAAGAGTGTGGGAAATATGGGGAGACCAGCTGTTCAAGATCTGATGGTCCACAGATGTGCAAGGCTTAAAAAATTACAGAAATATGTAAGGGAAAAAGTATGATGAAAGAGTAAAAGACATCGGGTCACAAGACTGACTAGAGTATGGTTTCTTTATAAACAATGAAGCAAAATATTGTTTGATCAACAGAGACTTGGGGATCAGAGAAGACAATGCTATCATAATGGAGACAATTTTGAGCAGGATGGTCACACCTATGTATAGCCAATCCCTTGTGAGAATAAAAATTAATTTCAGAGACCTTGCACATCAAATGAAGAAGAGCATGTGTATAATATTATGACTTAGATGATGAATTAGGGAATGTTTTTAATAGAAAGATAGCTATAGAACAAAAATGTCTTCTATATCCTCTTTGGATATAAAACTATTATCTTCATATTTGTCTTTCTATTTGCCAGAACTGTGATGAAGCTAATTGATTCTTATAAATCAGGTCAGATAAGCCTTCCTTATACCATACATCTGAAGCATGTAGACATTGCTCCTTGCATCAAAATATTTTCAAGACCCAGCTATGGATGTATAATTGAGTAACTCATAGAAAATTGCGAGAATGCCTTAAATGAGAATGCATTATCCTGGAGTATCAGGATTGTTTTAATTTTGTCTTTGTATTCCTAGAGCCAATCACAATACTTGAAGCATATTAGGCACTTAAGAAATACTTATTGGACAAATTAAATTGAAGTCAAAAGTAACAATTAAGATTCTTTTTTAGTAAGCAAGTAAACAAGCCTTTATTAAGGGCTTACTTTGTGTCACACACTGTGTTAATGCTTTGCAAGTAGCTTATTTGATCCTCCCTTCAACCCTAAGAGGTAAGTGCTATTATAATTCCCATTTTGCAGTGTAAGGAAATGAGACAGAGGTTAAGTAACTTGCCCAGAACTAAACAGCAAATGTCTGAGGTCATATTTAGATATGACCTTTTTTTTTTTTTTTTAGTCATTTCTGACTCCAAATTCAGGGTTCAATCAATTAATGTAGACCTATCTGCCTCCATCTCCCAAGAAAGTCTATAACATTTCTGGGCAGCTGTAATCATTAGACAATTTTTATTTAATTCAAAAACCATTTTTGGGTATCTTTGAATTTTTCTTTTTTTAAAATAAAAAGCATCTTTTTTCCTCTTCTTATACTTACCCCATAGTGGCGGGGGGAGAAAGAAGGGAGGAAACCCAAAAATTCTTGCAATAAATGCGCATAGTAAAACACAATAAATTCCCACATGGGTCATTTTCTCTTGTGGTTAAGCACAATCACTAAGGTATGTTTTTTCATACCCCAAAGCAGTAAGAACCTTCCCTCCTAGGGCCAGAGTTCTCATTCATTGTCTCTCTGTCTCTCTGTCTCTCTCTCTCTGTCTCTCTCTCTCTTTCTGTCTCCATCTTGTCTCTGTCTCTCTGTTTCTGTCTCTTTGTCTCTATCTGTTTCTCTGTCTCTCTCCATCTCCTTCTCCTTCCTCTCCCTTTCCTCCTTCATTTCTCTAATTCTTCCTTCCTCCTTCCCCCTGTGTTTGTCTCTCTGTGTTTGTCTCTCTGTCTCTGCAATGGCTACTGTCTCTCTCTGTGTCTCTTTTCTCCTTCTCCTTCTCCCTCTCTCTCTCCCTTTCCTCCCTCATTTTTCTAATCCTTTCTCCCTTTATCCCTCCCTCCTTTTGTGTCTCTCTCTGTCTCTTTTTCTCTGTCTGTCTATCTGTCTCTGTCTGTGTGTGTGTATGTGTGTGTGTGTGATAGAAATTTTAAATTAAATTATTCTGAAGGATTCTCAAGGAAGCTGATCATTGAAATTCAGTTATCAAAATATTGAAAAAGAAAAGTTCAAAAAAAAAAAAAAGAAAAAGAAAAGTTCATAGACCTCAGGATAAGAACTCCTGTCTCTAAGATTCTTTTTCTAATGTTGTATGTATTTTGTAGGTAGCTATTTTTTTACATGCTGTTTCTCCCATTTAAATGGGAAGTCCGTGAAGGCAGACACTGGGCTTTCCCCCTTTCTTTGTATACCCAACATTTAGCACAGTGACTGTCCCATAATAATGCTTAATAAGAGCTTGTTGGGTGATTTACTGGAGAGGGGCACTGCCTTCCCATTAATGAAAACTAGATATGTAAAAGAATCAACCAGTTGAGTACTCATTTCTATTTGGCTGTTAGCTAATGTGAGATGTCATTTGTTTATAAAGTACTGGCACTTTTTTTTTTCTTCTGTTTTCCTTTGTGGGCAAAAACAACAAATCATCTTGACACATTACCAAGGGAGATGTGATTTTGAATTATCTACTTATCTGCTGATTATAGCTGAATAAAAATCATACTTTTTGAGTTGATAGTTCAGCTTTTGCAAGAAGAATCAATTTTTCAAGTATGATCTTTCACATTGTCTCTTTGCTATCTCTTCCCAATTTTGGATACTCTCAACCATCCAGGACTCCTTAGCAGATAATTAGTAATGTACAGTCAAAGAGGTTGTATGTAGATTCTTAAACATTCCCATGTGTAGAATATTCTGTTCCAAGAGTTGTGAACAATCAGAGCTTTAACTAATTGAGGGATATCTGTGGCATGAATCAACTCCTATGTTTCAAGGCAAATGATGTCCCACAGAAGGAAATTTAAAGATATTTCACCAAGAACTGTATTATTCCAAGAAGGAAGACGGAAGTAAGGTTGGGTGATAAGGTAAGGTGGTGTTAGATCAGGGAAGAAAAAGAGACTGATTTTCACTTGCAGAGGAGCTATGACTAGATAAACTCAGTTTCAGGACAGAAAGAATAGAGGTACATCAGTATCCCAATGCAAAAGCACCTTGATTCTCTAGGAGAGTTTTTTGACATTAAGCAAAGCTAATGAAAAGTTCAAATTCATCCTAAGCATGTGAAGGGAGTCCCAGTCATGTCTCAGGAAACTTGCCTCATCAGTAGTAACAGTGGTATCCCAAGGGCAGCCTTGCAACATGACTTGATATATGGAGAGAGGGAATATCTTTGGGATGAAGGGGAGATTGACAAACTTCTCCTCCCTACCTCCATCCATGATTGACATGTAGCTTGGTGGATCTTAGTGGAAGAAGGGCAGGGGAAAGAGAATCAGCACTATTGTTTCTTATCAGAGGATCAAGGCTTTCTCAAGATCCCTCTATCTCACTGATCCTGGGGATCTTATCTTTCTCCTATAGTTTTGACTTCTCAAATTTTCCTTCTCTTACTCTAGGAGAAGGGCAAGAGAATTGAGTTGAAAGTGTTATGAACTTCCCAAAAGTTAGAGAATCACTTCCCCAGCACCAGTAGGTGTCTGCAGCAATTCAATATGATATTCTACATCAGAAAAGTTGGGGTAAAGGGGAGATGCTTCCAAACTAGTCTGCCATAGGAGGGAACAAACTTCTACTAGAGGACTGTGCCTCTTGGAGAATTCCTCCAATTTGCCCATCCATGATTCTTTCCCTAAAAGATTTTCCTTCTTACTCTACTATTTAAACTTTCCCAATGGAGTGGGAGGATGTTACTTGAAAATTAAGGAGTCTCTGTAAGAATAGAGAAACCCTCTTCTTGCTTATTTGTTCTAAGTCTTGATTCAGGATATCACTACCTTGAAAGGTGACAGCCTAGTGGAGCGTAGTTGTTATTAGTGATGATGAGTCAGGTCTGGTTTCTTGTGACCCTATAGTGTGATACCCGATTCCAGGACAAAGTGCCCTACCTACTGAGCTTACTATCTACCTCTTGTAGGGCGGAGGGGATTTTTTTCTAAATGGTTCCAAGAAAGAAAGAATGGTTTTTATTTCTTGCTCTGAGATATATATAGATAGATAGATAGATAGATAGATAGATAGATAGATAGATATATGTATATGTAAGAGGGGCCAGAATATATATATATATATTCCCCTCTTTTTCCTCTTTTCTAAAATGAGGAACTTGGACTTGTGATTTAATTGTTATAGGGAACTCTCAAGTAGAAAAACTTCTACTAATGAAGTTTGACACTATTTTGCCACTAATTGTCTTAAAGCTGTGTAAATTAACAGAATAAGTGACTTGCCCATAGTAACATATCCATTATATGTCAGAGGCTGACTTAACTTTGAGGCTGACTTTTCTGTCCATTACTCTATATGTTTCTCAGAGAGAAGGGGTCATTTATGAAGGAAGGAGGCATTAAAAGCTGGAATGTAGAAGATAAATGAATGGACTGACTTTGAGGGAGAGAACATCATCTGAGACAATAAGGGAGAACAAATAAAAATACAAAGATATTTCATAATGAGAATAAAGAAGGAAGTCAGACCTCTTTGATCTCACTCAGAAAAAAAGGAGGTAAAAAAAGAGTTGAAATTTAGTATAGCCAGGTGCTTTTCTACTGTGAATCACTATTTAGGAAGACACCTAAACCTGATACTTCTCTCAGAAAGATTTCTGGGCTCCACAGAGCAGCCTAATATATTTCCTTGAATCGCAAAGAAGCAAATGATGTCAGAGGGCATCTGATCCAACCCTCATTTTGCACATAAAAAAACTGAATCTAAGGAGTGTTAAGTATCTTGACTAGTATATAGATAGTATCAGAAATGGGACTTAAATTTGCTTTCTGTGACTTTAGAAACAGATAATTTAGAGGTAATCTCAGAGGAAAAGGGGGTGTGTGGTGGGATAGGAAAGACTTCTTACAGAAAGTAGAACTTTAGTTGAAACTTGAAGAAAGCTGGTAAAGCCAGGAGGTAGAGATGAAGAGGTCTCATTCTTCAGAACCTCTTTTCCCAGTGACCACTCCTAACATATTTTCATGTTTTCTATTGATGCCATGATGGCTAATTACATGTTCAGTTTCATGATTGTGATTTATCAATACAAATAATATTTATACCTTTATATATTATCATGTTATATAAATTTGTAACACACACACACACACACACACACATATATATATATATATATGTAGAGAGAGAGAGAGAGAGAGAGAGAGAGAGAGAGAGAGAGAGAGAGAGAGAGAGAGAGACTCAAATGGAACTTCTGGTCATATCCCCATCCAAAAATTCACATTTCACTATCATTTTTCCTTTCACAATGTTTCTTTTTATAACTCTAGTATCAAAAATGCTGACAAAATAAGTAGATTGTTTTGTGTCAATTCATTAAAATGTTAACAAATATTTGTAACTTATTTAGGAGTGTCTGGTTTCCACAGTGACCAAACCAACTTCATCCAAGAATCTGAAAATTATTTTATGTGCCATCCACTCCCACTTCAATGTGTCAAAATAATTGTTGAACTCAGAAAAATCCTGGCAATACTCTGAAGTCTTTCAAAAGTGATAAAAATGGAAGATTTTATGGATGTGAAACTTGTTCTTTGAGATCTCATTTTATTATTCCACTGTCTCCTCCAACGAGAAACAAAGCCAAAATTATATCACCAGAAGGAAAAAAGCAAGTTTCTCTACAATGTGATAAATGTAGTTTATTTTAATGTTTTACATTTTAGTCTATTATGTATATATCTTCAAGTTCTTAGGAAGGAAAGAATTTTTTAAACTAAGAATTATAATTTTAAAAAATCTCAAGAATTTACTCCAAAATGTTTAGAATACCCAAATATGCATACTTGCTATTTTCATTTGTAAATTCTTATAGAATAACATTTTAAACTTCACTGGGCCCTTGATTAGATTTTTAACAATATTCCTTCTGCATAAATTAGACTTTATTGCATAAATCCCTCATTGGCACCATTAGATGTTTAAGAAAATGTATTTACTTTCTTAAATCTTAAGGAGATAATCTCTTTTTATCTAATAAAGTAAATGAAAAAACATCCCTGTAGAAAAGGGGTCTGGATTGTGAATCCTTCTTGAGTTAAAATTCTACATCTCCCTGGAACATTGGAGGCACTTAATAAATTCATGTTTCTTCATAAGTTTTTATAAGTCACTTAACTTCTTTGCTCCCAATTTTATTCTTTGTAAATTGAGAAGGAAAAAGAAATGCTATTTAATATCCCTTAAAATTCCAAATCATATGACTTCATATCCAAAAAGCTACTTTTGCCCAAAGTCAAATAAGTCCTTTAACCCAAAGCAGATAGGTCCATGACCTGTTGAAAACTTGCTGAATGAGAACTGGGAAAACTGAGCTCTATCCATGTTTAACCATGAGCTGTCTCACTTTGGGAAAGTCACATCATTCCTTACCCACAGTACTATGTTTCCTCTTCTGAAAAAATGTCAGGGTTGGAGTACACACTCAAAGTTTCTTCCAAGACTATAATTATATGTTTAGTGAATTCTCCCAAAATTTTTCTCTAGAACTTGGATTTTGTTCTTGGTTTCATTTTACTATAATCATCAATGTGAATGCACAGGATCATATGCCCAAAGATTAAAGAAAAGAGAGATGGCTGGAGGTTGAGGAATCTAAGGAAATTGGGCATTTTATAGGATCATAGAAAAGTAAATGACATTGGAGAGCACCTGATTCAATCCCTCTTTTACAGATTGAAAAAAAACTGAATCTCAGGAAGGTTGTGTTGTAACTGACATATAAGTAGTATCAAAAAAGAGATTTATATCTAATTTCTGTGACTTTAGAACCAGATAATTTAGTGATAATCTCAGAGGAAAGGTGATAGAAGCAGGAAAAAGCTTCTTACAGAAAGTAGGTTTTTAGTTGAAACTTATGGAGCTGGGAAAGCCAGGAGTTAGAGGTGAAGAGGGAGAGCATTCTAAGCATGAGGGTCAATCAGGGAAAATATGTTGAGTTGAGAGATGAATTAATATATCTTATGCTTCTTTTCCCTCAAGAAAAATGACAGGAAGGAGAGCAAGGTGCTAATAGCAAATGTGAATACATAAATTGACTCAGGAGAAACAATGAAAATTTAGCTAAGAATTTAGATTTTTGTAAATTAAATGATTTTCACAAAACCCCAGCATTTGTAAGGCTATTTTCACATGGTTGTTAACAGGAAAACAGATAGAATCCAGTTCTTTATGAAGTACTAGGAGGCATATAAAGAAAAGATCATAGAATTTGAATGTGAAAAGACTTTTAAAAAATCCACAAAATTACAAAGAAGAAAACTGATCCTGACAGAGGTGAAACATTTCACCAAATTACTCTGGTAATAAGTGTGAGATAGATTGTGAAACCAGATGTCCTGAATCCTAGGCCACTGTTCATTCCACTACACTACTAGCTTCCCTAATGCTTTGGGAATGTCCAACGCCAATATTTCTTTCTAGTATGAGTCATGGTCAAACAGAATAGTCTTCACCATTGATGCAGCTACTATTCTTTTAATCTTTCCTCCTTCAGACACATTTTACTTTCTTGAAAAGTTGATTTACTTCCTTAGTGAGTCTATTGAAGTAATACTAATAAATTATAGGCATAAAAATAGAATTTTAAAAATCATCATGACAAATTAAAATGCCATATTGTTCTTTCTTTTTTTGTTCCTGTTATGCTTTTTCACTAATGTGAAAACTGTTGTGATTCTTTTTGTGATACTTTATTTCAAAAATATGTTTTTATTTATTTTGTTAAATATTTCCAATTACATATTAAATTTAATATTCATTTTAAAATGTTGTTCCAAATTCCTTTCCTCTCTCTCACTTCTCTTCATTTCATTCAAAAAGAAAGCAATATAATATCAATTATATATGTGAAATTATACAGAATAGACCATATAACCCATGTTTTAAAAGAAAACATCAAAAATAAAATAAAAAATGAAGTTTTTTTTTTTTTAAACGATGCTTCAATCTGCACACAGGTTTATCAGTTTTCTCTCTGGAGGTGGATAGAATTTTTCATCATGGTCCTTAGGAATTATATTGAATCATTGTCTTTTATCAGAGTAGCTAAGTCTTTCATAGTCATTATCCTTATAATATTGCTTTTACTGTCTACAATATTCTCCTGGTTATGCTCACTTCATTTTGTATGAGGTCATATAAATCTTGCAGATTTTTCTGAAATTATCCTGCTTATCATTTCTTATAAAACAATATTATTCCATCACAATCATATATCACAACTTGTTCGTCTATTTACCAATTGATAGGCATCCCCTTGATTTCCAGCTCTTTGCCACCACAAAAAAAAAAAAAAGCTGGTATAAATATTTTTGTATAAATAGGTCCTTTCACTTCATTTCACATGACTTCTGTGGGAATCAAATGTGCCTGTTTATTAATTACTATGTAAACATTCAAAACTTTGTTTCTAAAAATTATCAAGAGGAGGTATTATTTCATTAGTAAGAAGGAAAAGATGAAAGATTATATTTACTCTAAAATCTAAAATATGCTGTGGCATGAATACCAGAAGAGATTTAAAAAAAGGAAAATGACCAAGTACACAAAAAATATTCATAGCAGCTCTTTTCAAGGCAAAAAAAAGTAAATTGAGGGGATACCTTTCAATTGGGGAATGGCTCAATTAAGTGTGATATGTGTTTGTGATGGAATATTATTGTTCTCTGGGAAATGTTGAGCAGGATGCTCTCAGAAAAAGAAAACCTGGAAAGTCCTTCATGAACTCAATCAAACAAAGTGAACTGTACTGTATACAAAGTAATAACAATGTTCCGGGATGACCAGCTGTAAATGACTTCTATTCTCAGCAGTACAATGATTCATGACTACTCTGAAGAACTTATGATAAAAAAAAATCCTATCCATACCCAGAGAAGGAACTAATTGTGCCTGAATACCAATTGAAGCATTATTTCTTTCTCTCTCTCATTTTTAAAACTTTTTTGGAGGATTTTTATTATCATTAGAGTAGAAGATCTATGTTTTCTTTCACAATATAATTTTATGGAAATGTTTTGCCTAACTTCACATGTGGTTTCTTAATTCTGGTTGGGGATAAGGAAGAGAACCTAGAACTCAAAAGTTTTAAAAAGAAATCTCATAGCCTAGGTCACCTCTAAACATCAGCAATAATTGATTCCACAGACCATGAAACAACCAAAATCAGAATTCTCAATAAAGTCTTTTCTCAAAAAAAAAAAAAAAAAAGGAAAAGAAAAAAAGAAAGAGCTACAGAAATTCAAGTGGTCATTCATCTTTTCTTAATGACCTCCAGTGGCATCAGGAAGGGAAAGGGGCATATCCTACTACCTCTGGAGTCAGCCTGTCCACTTCTGGAAAAATCTTATTGTCACAATAATTGCAAATTTGCTCCTTGAAACTTGTAACCATTGTTCCTTGTTCTAGTTCCTGATGCCAAACAGAACAAACCTAAATTGTTTTTTATATGAAAGTTTTTCAAATAATTAAAAACAACTATCATTTAGATCCCTACATCAGCATTTTTTGAGAGAGGAGAGACAAAGATACACATACAGAATACATGTACATATGTGTATATGTATATATGCATGCATATATATGCATTATATGTATATGTATACACACACTATATATATATATATACACATATATATATACACACATATATACAGATGTTCTGCTAGTCTATCTCAGAGAATAAAGCAATCAGCTTCATGATCCTTTCTCCTGCTCCTCTTAAGGCAGAAATAACAATCTTCTTTGGAGAATTATAGCAAAGATGCCGGAGATAACTATCTATGCTTCCCTACAAACTTTAAACAACATGAGTGGACATGCAAAGTTTACCTGGGCAGTATATACCTTACAAGTCACATATGTAAAAAGTCAAGTGTTCCTAAATTTAACACACCTAAAGTCCATATAACTTAATTATAATAGAGTAGAAGTTGTTCTTCAACATCTTTTTTGATTGTCTTATATTACCCAACTTCTTAAACTGTGATTTGTGGCCCCATATGGGGTCTTGTAATTGAACGTAGGGGTCATGAAATTATAATTTGTTATCATTAAACATTTAATTGGTTTGCCTATACCTATATACCAAGGATCACTTAAACATTTCTAAGGTGAAAAGGGGTCACAAGTGGAAAAAGTTTAAGGAGCTGTGGGTCTTATAATATTGATCAAAATATTCTAAGCTAAAACAATATAATTTTCAAGTGAAAATTCCTTCAACTTTCTTCATTTTACATCAAAATGTCTATGTCTATGTTAGAATCAGTAACCTCAAATTTACTACCAAGTGGCATTAGCAAGTAATACATGTGTGTTCAGTCCTGTATCCATTTAACCACCAGAATGTCAATCACATATTCATCCTCAACTGTTATAAATAAACCCAGTACCAGAGTGTGCTTTGGGCTATCATTCTAACTCATGCTTCTTTTGTATTCTATTACCTGTTAGGCTGCTCCCCCTCCATAACTTCCACTCCTTTATAAAAGTGCAGCAGAATTTCATAGCTTTCAGTTGATTTTTGTGTAGAGCAATCCCATCACTTCATAGCTTAGGCTCCCATAATACTTCCACTTAGCTCATTCATACTTCATTTCATCTGAAGTCAATTACCAAAGCATAGTTCTTTAATCAGAGTGTTAAAAAGGAATAACAATTTAAAAATATGTAAAAGCATTCAGAATAGCATTTCTTCCTAAACCCACAAATTCTCTCCTTCTTTAGTGGGCAAGCCCCAAACCCAGAAGTTTACTTCTTCCCAACCATTCCTACAAAAAAGTATTAGATACCCACCCCAACACTTTCTTGATTATGGCAAAATGCTTCCTAATGAATTCTCTCCTCTAGACTTTTAGAATGATTTAAGAACTCGGGTATGATGTAGGGAGAATCTGGGAGTGTTAAAACATCCTTTGGAAAAGCAACTACTTGTGAAGGTGATACAGCTACACCTATTTTTAAAGGCACAGAAAAGCAAGCCATTCTCCAGTTGATAAATGGTCAAAAGATATGAACAGACAATTTTCAGATGAAGAAATTGAAACTATTTCTAGTCACATGAAAAGGTGCTGCAAATCACTATTGATCAGAGAAATGCAAATTAAGACAACTCTGAGATATCACTACACACCTGTCAGATTGGCTAAAATTACAGGAAATGATAATGATAACTGTTGGAGGGGATGTGGGAAAACTGGGACACTGATACATTGTTGGTGGAACTGTAAATGGATCCAACCGTTCTGGAGAGCAATTTGGAACTATGCACAAAAAGTTATCAAACTGTGCATACCCTTTGACCTAGCAGTGTTTCTACTAGGCCTATATCCCAAAGAGATCTTAAAGGAGGGAAAGGGACTCACATGTGCAAGAATGTTTGTGGCAGCCCTTTTTGTAGGGGCAAGAAACTGAAAGGATGCCCGTCAATTGGAGAATGGCTGAATAAATTATGGTATATGAATGTTATGGAATATTATTGCTCTGTAAGAGATGACCAGAAGGATGATTTTAGAGAAGCCTGGAGAAACCTGAATGAACTGATGCTGAGTGAAATCAGCAGAACCAGGAGATCATTATACACAGCAACAACAATACTATATGATGATCAATTCTGATGGACATGGTTCTCTTCAACAATGATGTGATTCCAGCCATTCATATTGTTCAGCGATGAAGATAGTCATATACACCCAGAGAGAGGCTTGAGGGAACTGAGTGTGAACCACAACACAGCATTTTAACGCTTTCTGTGAATATTTCCTTGCATTTTGTTTTCCTTCTTAGGTTGTTTTTTTTTTTTTCTCTTTCTAGATCTTATGTTTCTTGTGCAGTAAGATAACTGTATAGATATGTATACATATATTGGATTTGTCATATAATTTAACATATTTATCATGTATTAGAATACCTGTGATCTATGGGTGGGGGTGGGGGGAAGGAGGGGAAAAGTTTGGAACAAAAAAAAAGTTTTGCAATGGTCAATGTAGAAAAATCACTCATGTTCTGCAAATAAAAAGCTTTAAGAAAAAAAATACACCCTCAAAATGAAGCCATTGGAGTTTAGCAAGGTAAAAAGCACTCTACATGATGGTATTATCATCCCGAGATTATGTTCTGATGCCACATTCTTAGTTATTGCTCTGATTTCTTTTGATCCTTGAAACAATTCTGTGAGATAGTGTTCCTGTAAATATTACGTGATTCTATTTCAAGGGAATTTTCTCAGGATATCCACTTCCTCTGACTTTATTTTTATATTTTAAATCCCCCCAACTAATATAAATTCAATTTATATGATTTCATCTGTAGATAATGAAATTCTCCATTAAATAGCTTTAACATTACAAATTTATACAAATATTTCCATGCCATCTGTTAAACGTCATTGTCCTATCGACATAATAAATTTGATCTGTAAATGACTACAAAGTGTCCACACAGTTATACTGGCATTTAGGCAGAAATAAATTAGCATGCAAAATATGATTTGGTTTAAAATATTCCAGACCATAAATGATTGTTTAATAAAGAACCGAATATACCCTTTGGGGTTTGATAGAAATCTATATCAAAGTTCTTAAATTAATGGAATGAAATAGAAAAAGCACTTGAAACCATAAGTTATATTTAGGTATTTGTCATGGAGCCAGGTTCCCTGGGTTTTGTATATCTGACCCTTTGGCATCTTCCCACATAATCAAACTTTTAACCCAGACTTTGAGTAAAGGGAATAACAGCATATTTTTTCCCCTTCTGTGTTTAACTTGGCTTAATTTTTTTGTAAGAACTCCTCTTTCCCACAGACATTTCAAAATGATTGTGAGGTTAACAATGTCTCTAACACTATGGTTAGTGGAGTTAATTAGCCAGCTAACTTTTTGAAAGTCTAACATTGGCTACAGACCCTTTGTTATCTCAATAACTAGTAAGTAGAAAAGCCAATTAGTACTTTGAACTTTATGTTTGCATTTATGAACTTCCATACTGCATTAAAACCCTCGCTCAAAAAATTAATCTCAAATAAATCATAGAGTTCCAGATGATTCTGTGAGACACATATCTTTCCTCATGGAGAACAAATATACAGCTAAGAAACAAGAGAATGTTAGAAAATAAGTTATAGAGGTTCTTTTGGAAGCTGCAAGTAACTATTTAACTAGGGAAGGGGGAATTAAATGTCTAAAGGCTTTCCAAACATTCTCCCATTTTCCTTTTGATCTGAAAGGGAATATATAAGAATTTAAAAGTCATCCCAAATTAGGAAAGAGTAGAAGTACCAAACTAACTGGTTACCTCCACCCCCTTTTCACCACAATCAAATGGCTAGGAAGGCCCACTTTAAAAAAAAAAAAAGTAGGAAATCAAAATTTGTTGAAGGCAAATTGCTATTGTTTTTGTCCATGCTGGTACTTTGGTCTGCTTAGCCCATTTAGCAAAAATGAATCATTTTCAGAGGCTCATCTTGAACAGCAGTCACCAGCATTTCTGGGCCTCTAGAGCTCTATATTCTACTTGGAATACAACATTTTATTGCCAAAAGCTAAGGAACAAATTTAAACGGATCCAGCCAGCCACTAATGTGTTGTCTGGCTTTGAGCAAGTTTCTTAAGTTTCCTCTTCTGCAAAGGATTAGACAGGAACTTGACTAAAAAAGAAAAAGAAAAAATCTGGGGACTTTAGTGAGCTGCAAACTCAGTGTGAATTAACAGAGTAAGAGCAAAATCTAGCAAGCTAATTTCTTCTTGGGATGCACTGAAAAATTTTTACTTTTCAAGAGTAAGAAGGTGATAATCCAGATGTTTCTTATCTTGGTCAGACCATAACTGGAGTCTTCTATTCAGTCTTGTTCACTTACAAACATAACATGCATACTTATAATGGATTTCCTGTTCTATGTTAACTAATGTAACCAAGACACCAAATGATCTCATTTCCCAATGCCCGCAATCAAACTTTATTAATCAATATACATAAATGATAGAAATATTAATCCCTCTAAGAGCAAACTTCATTGCTCAATACAAAGTCCCTCTCTGCCCAGCCCATGACCATGTGTATTCTTCTTAAGTGGTCTTCTGATAAGTTTCTGTTAATTATTACTGCTTTCAAAATAAAACCCTGAAATATAAAAAAAATTGTAGGAGTCAATCCTAATTGCAACCTAGGAGCAAATAGATAGCTAGGGTCTCCAGTGAATTTTTCACATTTTTAATGGTAAGTATTTCACAGTTTGTTTAATCACATGATTTGCTTGTAGTTCATGTAATGAATGACTGATAAAGTTTTTAAAAATTATTTTTCTATTGATATTTGTCCTATCAGAGGGTCCACATTTGCTTGTCAGTAATTTAATAATACACATTATAGTTTTGTACTTGTCTTATTATAAAAAAAACAATTTATAGGAAAACAATTTGCTCAAAACAACTCAATCACAAAATGGAAGCCTGAAACAAAGTGGAATTAGTTATGCTATGGCATCAAACTAATTCCTACTATCTTATTGAAGTAAAAGGAAAAAAAAACTTATTTACACATTACATTTTAGGAAAAATTTTAAACTGGAAAGAATCAAGAGGAAAGCAAAGAGTATGTAGAAAGACTGAGTTCATGCATTTAAAAAAACTTAAGAGAATTTAAGATTTCTAATATGGAGAAGGGAAGGCTTCAAACTATCTTCAACTATTTAAAGAAATGACATGTGAGGAAGTATAGCTGTTTTGTTTGGCAGCAAAATAAAAAAGATATAAGTTGCAAAGTGATAAAAAATTATACTAGATGACAACTAGAATTATTTAAAAAAATCGAGTTAGCTGCCTCAGGAAGTAGCAGGTTCAAGGCAAGGCTGGGTGAATAACCACTTGTTCAGTTCATGTAGAAAGGTATTATTTAATTAGATAACTATAGAGATCCCTGCCAATTCTGAATTGTGCCATTCTGGGAAACTGGGAAAGATAATATGTAATTGACATAGTTGGTGAGATGTTTAATTTATGACAGATCATATTTACAAAACTTTTGGTGATTTTAAAGCTCATTTTACTTTAATTCAAGAAGGATTTATTGTGTGTGCAAGACTTTGACCTAGGGGGAGGGACTCAAAGACAAAAGAAAAATAGTCCCTACCTTCAAAGAATTTCTATTCTACAGAGAGATATGATATATAAATAAAAGTAAATACATAATAATTAGAAGAGAGAAGAACACCATTCATTACGAAGGAAGATCACAAGAGGCTTCTTGTAGAAGGTAATGGCTGATCTGAGTGTTGGAGAGAACAAAGTCAAAGAGATTGAGGTAAAGAAGAACAGGATCCCTAGCATCAGAGACAGCCTTTATAAAAAAGGCACAGAAGTATGAGATTGAAAAAATGGAGTATAGGAAACCAAAAGCTTGCAAGTTCAATAGGGTTGTGTGAAGAATATGGAGAGGGGTGATATGAAATAAGTAAAAAAAAATAGTCTGGAGACTGATTGTGAAGAACCAGAAAAGTACAAAAGGGATGTGTCTATTTTAGTCTACATTATTGATTGTTGATTATTAAGCTAGGATTTGTAGATAAATTTCAGAGGATCCATGAACTTGGATGGGCTAAACAGTACATATTTCTTTTTTTTTCCATTTTTTAAAAATTTAAAACTTTTTTTAAATTTAAAGTTTTTTTTTTAATTTTCAAAACATATACAATACAGAGTTCACCCTTTCAAAATACTGTACTCTGAATTTTTTTTTCTTCCTCCATTTCCCCCACTCCCTCCCCTGGACAGAAAGTAATCCAATATATGTTAAACAAGTGCACATTTAATTTAATGTAATTGTTTTTCTTTGCCAATGCTATGCATTTAAAATATTATTCTGTAAAGGGACCAGACTGTCCAAGAGTATAGTCCATGATACAAAAAACAATGTTAAGAATCCCTATTCTAGAAATGGTAGGAAGCTACTTGAGAAACTTAAGGGGAAGACTGATATCATCTGATCTATTCATTAGAAAAAAAATATTTTGGTAGTATATATGGAAGATGAATTAGAAACAGCATATGTTAAAAGAAGGGAAATTAACCAGAAGTCTTGTTTATTTTTTCTAGCAATATTTTATTTTTCTCAGTTTCATATAAAAAATTTATCATTTTTTAAATTAAATTTTAAATTCAATCCCTCCTTCCCATCTAAGCCTCATTGAGAAAGCAGTCAATTTGATATAGATTATTGTTTTGTGAAAGAAAACACAGGAAAAAAAAACAACTAAACAAGAAAAATAAAGAAAGTTAAAAAGCATGCTTTGATCTTTATTCAGACTCCATGGATTCTTTCCATGGAGATGAATAGCATTTTTCATCACAAGTACTTCAGAATTTTCTTGAATCACTATATTATAGCTGAGAATAGTTAAATCATTCACAGTTCATCATAGTACAATGTTACTGTTATTTTATACAATGTTCTCCTGGTTCTGCTCAATTCATTTTGCCACAATTCAAGTAAGTCTTTCCAGGTTTTTTTCTGAGGCTATTCTCTTTATCATTTCCAACTTTTCAGTCAACCCCCAATTGATATACATCCCCTTTATTTCCAAAAAAAGAGAGCTGAAATAAATACTTTTGTGCATAAGGATCCTTTCCCTTTTTGTTTTTTATTGTTTTAGGACATAGACCTAGGAATGGTAGTGCTTGGTCAAAAAATTTGCATAGTTTTAGAGCCTTTTGGGTATAGTTCCAAAATTTTCTTCAAAATCGCTAAATAAATATAAAATTTTACCAACACTGCATTAGGGTCTCAATTTTTCCATATAGGAGGTTAGTTTATAAGAGAGATGATGAAAAGGTGGTATAAAGTGGAAAAAGGAGGATAGATGCAAAGGATATCATTTAATGTTTGCAATAATTATCATAAATTGGGCATCTAGAAGGCACAGTAGATTGAAAACCAGGCCTGAAATCAGGAAGACTCATCTTCCTAAGTTCAAATCTGGCCTCAGATACTTACTAGCTGTGGGACCTTAGGAGGCAAGTCACTCAATTCTGTTTGCCTCAGTTCTTCAACTGTAAAATGGATTAGAAAAGGAAATGACAAACCAATGTCTTTGCCAAGTCACAAAGGGCCAGACTGAAATATGATTGAATCACCTAAACAATAACAATACTGTTGATCCCCATTAGTCATAGTAAGATCACATTAAATATCTATCTATCTATCTATCTATCTATCTATCTATCTATCTATGTAATGAATTGTAAATTAAAATGTATATTGTGAAAAAATAAATCGTAAAATTTTGTGAAACATACATATATTTTATGAAATATGCATATATTTCACAAATTGCTTTCCAACTATCAAAGTATAAGTCTATTTTTTAAACTCACATCCTATTTTGTTTGGATTGGACACATGCATGTAAGTATGAAGTTGGATTTGATTATCTCTAAATTGCCTTCTAGCTCAAACATTCTCTTATTAGTGATTCTACTTTAACTTTCTGAGGCTCAAGCTTGAACTCATCTGTAAAATGAGGTTATCACATTTATCTTTCCTGATATTGGTTGTTGTTGAGTAATATCCAATCTACATGATTCCTTGGACATTATCCATGTGGCTCTTTGGCAAAGATACCGAAGTGTCTTGCCATTGTTTTTTCTTGTGTGTCACCATTTTTATAGATGAGGAATTAAAATAGATCAAGGTTAAGTAACTTGCCCAGAGTCACACAACTAGGAAAGGTCTGAGACTACATTTGAACTCAGATCTTCCTGACTGCAGGCATGACATTCTATCCATTGTACTCTCTAGCTGCCCACTTCCCTAACAAACTGGTTTGCTAGAAGGGTATTATATGCAAAATGGTTGTTGCACAAAGATGAGTGATTACTGTTATCATCTCATTCCATTTATATGTACAAAATAAATATTTTAAACTTAACAGTGCTGTTCTGCCATTTTAGGACAAAATTAGAACAGGACTAATTATAGTTTGTCATATTTAATTATCATTAATATTTTTGAGAGAATATATTTTGCTAACATAAGTTATAATTAGTATATGTATATTCTTTCCTATAGAGATGTTATTGCAATCCACATTTTAAAGCAGATTTTGTTAAGAAATTTGTTAACTTCTACTATGAAATGATTAATTTTTATATGTTTTAATAATCCAGAGCTCTCTTTTTTTGGTTTACATAATATTTACATGTGAAAATTAGGATGCCAGAAAAAATTGTTTTCAAAGGGGTCGACTTTTAAAATGTGGTACAAGCCTCTTTCATTATAACACAACATAGAAATTCACAAGGTGTAAGATTTTTTTCTCGAAATATACAAATATCCTTTACATAAGGATACATAGTAACAGGATTGACCCACATGGTTAGCATGGCAACAGGGGCTCCTATTCCTTCCTTAATCCCATAGTCTTTGAATTTCCACTTCCTCCCATTAATCATACTTTACTATACTCCACTGCATTGAGATCAAGTAATTTCTTGAGGCCAGAAACTATTTCTCAGAATGTTTGATCCTCTATTAATATAGTATCCATCCCTCAGAAATTATGACCAGGGAATTTCTACCATTTGAGCAGTGGACAAAGGATTTGAAGATTCTGACCCTAGCTCTGCTACTTAGTTGTTTATTTTATCTTGAATAAGCCTACGTAAGATAGGTAAGCCATCTAACTTCAGGTCTACATGGATTAGGAGCTTAATTAATTAATTCAATTAATATTAGCTATGAATGGTGATGACTTTGTCAGAACCACTTTACTTAGTCCTGCTGGAAAATTCAGGGACACAGTATGTATAGCTCATTTAGCTCATGGTTCACATTAATAAAGCACTATTTAATTTTATAGAACTTAGTAATGCTCTTGTGAGGTAAGCACTCCATATATAACTAGCCTCACTTTACAGAAGTGGAAATTGAGAAGTGATGTTACTTGTCCTATAATTACACAGTTTATGAGTGTTAGAGCTCAAGTTTCCTAATTCCTAATATAATATTCTTTCATTTATACCACATCATTTCTAATGTATAAACATGATTTCAGAATCATATTTGATGGATGAGTGTCATACAGAGATGTCAAACATGAGGGACCAAAAACTTTCCAGTGTGCCCAAACCAGATTAAAATGTAATTGGGAAATATTTAACACAATAAAAATACAATAGGACATAGATAATGTTAATATGTAGTTTTGTACACTAATATAGCACCCTCAGTAATCCTTATTTATGGTTTAGTGCATTCCATTTCTATTTGAGTTTGATATGATTGCTGTAATAAATCAAAAGAGTTGGATTCTGGTCTACTCTTAATTAGGTTTATAGTAACATTAGGCAAATAGTTTCACTTCTATAAGTTCTATAAATCAGGATTTCTTAAACTTTTCCCACTAATCACCCCTTTTTACCTGAGAAATTTTTATGTGAGCCTGGGTATGTAGGTATTTAAAATGAGCTTTTTAATAGCATTTACTGCTAATCAATCATAATTTCATGGCCCCCACATTTAGTACTACAATCCTGAATGAAGTCACAACCCACAGTTTAATAAGCTTTACAATAGGATTCTGGGAAAATGGCAGAGTAGGTCTGAAAATTCCAAGCTCTCCTGATTTCTTTGACAAACAAAACAAAATTGTGCCTCAGGGCAAACACAAACTCCTTAAAAACAAATAAGTCTTGGGAAAGAAATGGATGAAAGACCCAGGACTGAGGTTTAACCAGTAAATAACAAGAGTAAACTGAGCTAGCTCCATAGAAACAGCCAGTGGGAACCCTGAGGCTATCTGGGTTCAGAAGTTGCCTCAGCCTGAATCACAGGAACTTTCACCTCCCGGACATTATGGGGAATGAGTGTCTGAGTCCAGGAAGACTGAGGGAATCTCTGCTGATTAGGAACACTTGGCCCAGCTGTGTTATGGAGAAGGAATCAGCACACTAGGAGTGCAGAAGCAGTGGGGCAGGGATGCTTTTGGCTGCGATCACTTGTAGGAGGGGAAGCTCTTGGTGAAAGCTGTGACCCAAAAAGAACCTTGATGCAGTAGCAAGAGAAATAATCAAAGAAAACTGGCCCAAAATGATAGAACAAGAGAGGAAAGTAGAAATAGAAAAAAAAAATCTACCCATCATCACCCCAAAGAGAACCTACAAGAAAAGCACATAAGAATATTATCACTACATTTCAAAACCCCCAAATTAAAGAGAACATTTTCAAGAAACTTCCATTTTCTGGTTCGCTTAGCTTCTTTTCAAACTCAGCACTGACCAAGTCTTCTTTTCTCGTTAGAGCATTGACTCTGACATCAGGAGGATCTGAGTTCAAATCTGAACTCAGACACTTAAGATGTCCTAGTTATGTGACCCTGGGAAAGCACTTTAACTCCAATTATCTTGCAGGTTAAAAAAAAAAGTGAGCCATGAGAAAATATAATGGCATCATGAAAGATTGGGGCAGAGTTGAGTATGAACTGATTCTAAAAAAGCAAAATGATCTGGAAAAGGTAAAAATAGTAATTATACAAATGACGTGCAAAGGAAGAATAAACAGAGGCAGAGGGTTTGTAGTTCTAAAAACCTACTTACATCAGGAATGGGTTAAATAAGCAACACTACATATATACCATGAAGGAGATAGCATCCTCCAAAGTCTATAAAGAAATAAGGGGAAAAGGAAAGAGATAAGATAGAGTATAGAAGGATGTGTAGATTTATGTCAGTGGGAGAAGGTGTGTAGATTAATGGGAAAGAAATAAAAAGAGGAGGAAGGGTAACATAAGATAAAGTGAGAGGACAGAAAAATGTTTAGATTAACCAGTGGGAGAAAGTGTGCAGATTAATGAGAATAAGATGACGAAGGAAGGAAAGAGTAGGGGGAAAAGATAAGAGAGAGATGGGGGAGAGTAAATAATAGCAAGATAAGTTAAGGAACAGAATTAAAGTAGAAGAGTTAGCAGGGATAGGAAAGAAGTGATATACAGAAATACTATAACAAGCATCAGAAGTATAATTTACTAGGGAAAAAAAGTAGGGCTAGTAATTATTGATTTTAGACAAAGTCAAAATTAAAGACTCAATCAAGAAAGAAATCTACATTATATGTTAGCCATATTATTATTGTTTTAGATTGTGTTTACATACAGACAAATGCATGTACATATATGTGTGTATGTCTGAGTATATGTAAGTTTGTATGTATGTAAGTCTATATATGTGTGTATATAAGTATATGCATATGTGTGGGGGGTTAGTAGATGGGTATGAATGTTTATATATATAATATGTGTGTGTATGCATAAATACGTATTTTTAATTATCTGTGCTTAATTGTAGCCTTCTTGGGAGTGGGTGGGAAGGATGAAAGGAGAAAAAATAATAAAGTAAAAAGTGCTCAGCAGAGAACAAAAGAATAACCTATAAGGAAGCAAAGAAAAGATGGACACTCATGAGTATAATTTCTTCTATTATATATACTTTATTTAAAAGAAAATTTATTTTTATATATTTTGAATCTTCCCTGATGTTTTGCTGTTTACATGATATTTTTTTTAATTTTCTGTCTTTCTTTTTTCTGTTTTTTCCTTATTTTGTATTTAGTTCAATAAATTTTTAAAAAGAGAAAAAGAAAAGAGTCCTTTACCAATCTCCTTCTTTCCCTGACTCTCCTATCTACCCTGTCCACTACTGGGAGGAAGCAATTCCAGGATAACCATTATTATAATGGGGTGTCTGATCTACCAGCATGCCTTTGGGTGAACATTCACATGGCTCCATCCTCTAGCCCATGACAATTCTCACCCAAGAGTTAGATGGAACATGTGTCCACACTCAGAATATTCATGGTTTGAGGATATTTAAAAGTATTAGCTGGAAGTCTTTTCTTTCCCATCCCTAGGTCACCTGCATTTTTATAGGACCCATAGCTACCATATCTGATTCTGTGATACCATATGAAGCTTTTTTTTTGGTGAAGATACTGGAGTGGTTTGTCATTTCCTTCTTCAAAAGACAAACAGGGTTTAAGCGACTTGCCTACATTCACACAGCTGCTAAGTGTCTGAGGTCAGATTTGAACTCAGGAAGATGAGGTTTCCTGACTCCAGGCTCAGTACTCTATTCACTGCTTTACTCAGCTACCCTATATATAGTAATGGAGCTTCCAAAAACTCTTGGAGAGCTTTTGGAAGGCAATCTACCATATGACTCAGATGAGAAAACTGTTATTAATGTTAAAACCAGTATCAATAAAAAATCATTTTTAATGAGCCATTTTCCCATTCCAGATTATTAGTGCTCTGTGTCTATTACAATTATAGTGACTTTTGTGTCTGCTTTTTACCAAATGAAATTAATTTTATGCGGAACATAAGCTTTTCTGATTAATATTAAATCTCAAATATACACATATAAGAAATGCTTTTGAAATATACTGAACCAACCTAAATTAACTTTTATTAATTTGACTTGATTCTCCTTTTACCCTTTGTGCTGCTTCTGATGTTGTTTGTCCTTTGTTCTTGACAAAGACCATGACTTCAGGGATTTATGATTTCTTTGAGACGGGAAACTCCTTCTATTTATGAGAGTGGGTATCTGCTTTGCACATAGGTGAGATTACACCAACAAATGAAGGGACAGTAATTTTTCAGTCATCATGGGGAACTCCTGATACAATAAAGGCTTTTATTGTTGTTGTTTTGTTCTTTATAGTATTTTATTTTTCCAAATACATCCAAAGATAGTTTTCAACATTTGTTTTTGTAAAGCCTTGTGTACCAAATTTTTCTCCTTGTCTTCCTTACCTTCTCTCTCCCCAATACAGTAAGTAATCTGGTATGGGTTGAATATGTACAATTATTTAAAATATATTTCCATATTTGTCATACAATTAAATTTTAACGAAGTTTTACTAAATCAATTTTTATTAATCTCTATGTGAGCTTAAGACTAAAACTGGTAAGGAAAATTTCTGTTGCAACCAGATGTCACTTAATTCACTCCCAGAAGAAGCAATGATCTCATCATTTCCTCTGCCCCTAAATCACAAACTCCAATCCTCTTTAATAAATCCATACTAAGAGGGGGGAGGTAAGGCCAGATGACTCAGTGGATAGAACATTGGACATGAAGTTAGGGAGATTTGAGTTCTGATTTGCTTTCAGACACAGTAGCTATGTGAACATGGGCAAGTCTTTTAAATCCTGTTTGACTAAATTTCCTCATCTGTAAAATAATTTGGAGAAGGAAATGGCAAACCACTCTAATATCTTTGCCAAAGCTAAGGTCATGGTCAGTGTGCTCCATGGGGTCACAGAGATTTAGATGTGGTGGTCTGGATGAGCAACAGCAACAACACTCTAACATTGATAATTCCTCCTACTAGGAAAAAAGACCTAAAATTGTCAAATCCCTAGAGAGTTGCCTGACTCCCTGAGAGGTCACATAACTTCCAAATGGTCACAGTCTTGTTTGAGACAGAATTCAGATCTAGATCTTCATACCTATTAATCCAACTATACATCCACCACACCAATTGCTTCTCAAATATCAAATTTTCTAATGGATAAGCACAATCTCATAGCAGAACAAGGGGGAAGATCAGGTTTATTAAGTTTATTGGTTTATCCTCAGGGCTTTGTATATGACATATCACTTCATTTTATATAAAATCTCCACTTTTGTTAAAATGTCTTCAAATCAGGACTATATAAATTAGTAAAATGCCTCATTTGGTTCAGATAGCAATTTATTTTCATAAGAAGATAGATTTCTAAAGCAGTTCATTTTTAGATTCAAATATTTAGTTGGGATGATAAATGTGTACTATAAAGTAAATATATGGAGCAGTTGGTGACATAGTAGTTAAAGGATCAGACTTAGAGTCAGGGATTCTGGAGTTCAAATCTAGCCTCAGACTTTTATAAGCTGTGGGAATCACCTTAATCTCTCCGATTGTGTCAGTTTTCACACCTGTACAATAAGGAAAACAATAGTATTGACCATCTATAGTTGTGAAAATCAAATGAAATAATATTGTTAAAGTGTTTAACATAGTGAGTGGCACATTATTATTTTATGATAAAATGTTTATGCTTTTATGGTTTTATTGACTTCCTCTAGAACATCAGATTTTCAGGATAAACAAAATTTTAAATTATGTTAGGATGGTTTCAATGTGATGTTTGAATGCATAGGAACTTTGTGAGCATGGCTAAAGCCTTCAAAATTTTGTTTGATCATTAGCATTTTTGTTGTCGATAATTGAAAAGGATGAGCTGCATTTTTACTAATTACTTTCTATATGGTATTTAAAATGCATATATACGTTATATATATATGTGAGATTATGTATATATGAGGTTTATAATACTATTCCTAATTTATATATTAGAAATATATAAATGTATAAGTACATTTACAAATATATAAAGTATATATTTATATACCATTTCTCATTACCTTCATTTTGTGAATTTTTAAAAAATTAACTTGAAATACAACTGAATCCAAAAAACAGAGTCCAAATTTTCTGTGGCACTAGAAAAAAGCTTCATGAATACATTGATACCAGTAAAACAGCCATTTCCTAATCAGTCCCCCTGTGATAGCCAATTTTATCTGAAGCAAGATGATGCTTCAGTTTAGCAAGAGTCATTTTAAATTACATCTCTTCTGTATTTAATCTTCTTGCTTTAAAAGCTCTATGTGACATACATACAACTGATGTCTGTGGAATAAATGAGATTTCTGCTAGAGTCTGTCAGAGAAGCTAATGAATCCTACCAGCTTTAGTTTAGCTACACCATTTAATTCAATTTGAATCAACATGTAGTTATTAAGTTACTATGTACAGGACCCTGGGGATACTAAGACAAAAAGTACCTGCCCTCAGGGAGCTTACATTGTACTCAGAGTTGTACTATGAACATGGATAAGTTGATACAAGTTGGATACAGGTAATATAAATCCCAAAAAGCAGGCAGTACTAACGAATGACATAATCAGGGAAGACCTGAAGGAAGACCTTGTGGAAGTCATGACACATGAGTTGCCCTTCAAAAAAAGTAGGTCATTTTGATAGAAATATGAGCAAATTCCCATAACAGAAGATGATGTAATTTGAAATATCTGCTTCTAATGTATTAGGAATAGTATTATCAACCTCATTTTATAAATGAGAGACAAAATTAGTAAGGCTAATGAGTATCAGAATGTGGATTGAAGTTTTCCCGATTTCAGGTCCTGCATCTTTCTTCTCCATTTTGCTTTATAAATTGTAATATTTATTGAAGAATGTTTTTTTTTTCTTAATTACTAGGGCATAGGTGAGACTATGAAAATGTAATCCATAAATAGTGACAACAGATTATTAGAAGCAACAATACAGAGGGTAGTTAACTTTCCATCTACTTTTCAGAGTCCTTCTCTCCATGACAATCTGGAGCCATGGCCTCTAGAACTATGGCCTGGGCTTACAGTTCAACCATAAACAATTATTAAGCATCCATACTGTGCAGGACATCGGGTATACAAATATGAAAAGTGATATGATTTCTGCATTTAAGGAGCATTATATTACATATATTTCCTTCTCTTCCCCTTTCCAATTTTATCCTGGGCCAAAGTTCAGTCACTAAATCTATATTAACTCCCTGAAAACTGGGAATAAGCTTTTTTATGGGAATAGAAAGAGTTCTGACAGCTCTAATAGCCATGACATCCACTTCAAAGTTAGTGACATATTCTAAAGAACTCATTTTTGGATGACAAGTTAGACCTAATATATATAAGACACTTCAATTCCATAGAGACAAATAAATGGGTAATTTGGTCTTTGCTAAGCTACATTGCTTTGAAATCATAAAATTATAAAGTAAGCAGTTCTTCTAGAGGTTCAATCTTTTTGCATTTCAGTTAATCAATTGGCTGTAGTAGAGAGATGTCTGTTTTCTACTTAAAAATCACCTATGAGGTAGACTTCCTAATAAATTGAACTAAATATCCTTGTTTATTGTACTGACTTTCTAAAAGATTATTCCTGGAAAATGGATGACTATGTTGTGGTATATGAATATAATGGAATATCATTGCAACCTTTAAAATTATGACTGTGGAATTCAGAGTGAAGTGGGAAGATTTTGTGAACTGGTGTTAACCTATGATAAAAAACACATTTTCCTCCTCTCTATGTGCTGTTGAAGGTCATTTTGATTGCTTTCCTTTATTACAAAAGAGGGTTTAATAAGAGGTGGTATTGAGGAAAATTACTTTGGTATAAAAACAAAGTTATTCATAAAACTTTTCTTAAAATAAACTATTTGTTTCTGACATAAATCTATCCTACTTTCATTTAAGATCAATTTTTTTTCCTACTCCAAATTTTGTAAACAAATTTTAAAACAAATAAGCAAACATATTACCTATAAGGGATCAAACTATTCCATTTGACTACAGTACTATGCAACTTCACCCAAGGATATCAATGTTAAAAATATGGATCCTTGTTTAAAGGAGAAGTAAACATGAAAATAACTAGTTTTCCAAAGGCAATTCAACTTTCCTATTCCTATTCATTCTTTGTCCAATTACATTATCAACAATTATAAATCTTCCCATCTAAATATTTTATGAAAATAAAACACGAATCAAAAGCACTTTTGATGAGGATGTTAGAAGGGAATAGGCAGGCTTAAGTGAGTTTCATGGGAGTATATCTTTACTATTAGTGAATTGACTGAAAATCATATAGAATATAAGATCCTATTGTGTTAATTGCTTGTTATTTATTATGAAAATTTATTTGATTGGGTAGAATGAAATACTACTTTAACTAACACTTAACAAAATACTTTTTCTCCAACAATCTATCTCTCTTGCATAGTTCATAATTGCACAGGATTCCTCAAAGGATATATCAACTGAGATAAACTCATTCAATCACTTATTGATTATTATTATGAAGTGCACACTCACTCAGTGTTCACTCCTTGATTATTTAAATTGATCAAATGTGTTTGGATCATATAGGTAAAGCTTTTATTTATGTGTTTGAGCCACAAATTAGGAGATTTGATAAAGGATATTTGATAAAAATGGATTTAACAAAATATCTTGAACCAAGAAAAATATTGGGATCATTTTACCTTCATTTATAAATAGCTGTTTTGTTTTCTCCATAGCACCAAGAAGATGGTACATGCTGTACAACAAATGTCTGATTTTTTGGAGATTTTTTTTTTTTTTTTTTTTGCTTTTTGCTGAGGCAATTGGGGTTAAATGACTTGCCCAGGGTCACACAGCTAGGGAATGTTAGGTATCTGATCCCAGATTTGAACTCAGGTCCTCCTGACTTCATGGCTGGTCCTCTATCCACTGCACCACCTAGCTGCCCCTGGAGATTCTTAAATAAGGGAATGATATCATGAAATAAGTGTTTTTGAAAGATTAGTTCAACAGGATATTGGTTATTTTTGTGGAGGAAAAGACTGGAAACGGAGAAAAGCTAATATGCAGTACATTTGGGGGCATGTATTAACTTTACCTATGAGATTCAGGGATAGAATCTGTCTACCTTTTCTTGAAATAACTTTGATTTACTTATTTATACTTTGTATTCAATTATCTGTATACTTTTTCTACTTCCTTCTCCAGGTGGAATATAAACTCCTTGAGGACCTTTGTTTTGTTTTAGACTTTTGATCCTTACTAGATTATCTTATACCTAGCAGATATTAAAGAAAAGACCAAATTACCAAAATTTATTTAAGGAATTTGATTTTGCCAAAGAGATGAATACTAAATTTAAATCACAAAGGGTCAGAATCAGGAATATCTAAGCGAAAATTTGACCTCATTCAAGTCAATTAATCTCTGTTTTCCTCAGTTTCTTCATATGAAAATGAATTTCATAAGAAAACTTGCCTCTAAATGTCATAGCAATATAGCACTTAACACAGTATCTGTCACATGACACATGCATGAGTGCTTGTTCTCTTTTCTCCTCCAACCCTGCTCCTTTCAATTGCACTAATTCAGGGTTACAAAATCGACTGGAGAAAGAAAAACAGTCCAAGATCATGGATAGATATTTTAGTGCACTGGATAGAGAGATGATTTCAGAGGCAGAAAATCTTGATACAAATCTTATAATTGACCTACTGGTTATGTAACCCTGGGTGTTATCAGTCACTTAACTTTTCAATTAAAGAATGGTTGCAAATCTACATTGATAAAGAGTATTGCCTCACCAAGGATTTCCTTATCAGGAGCTTCCTCTTCAGGAATTCATATAAATGAAAAGATAGGATCTGACCAAACAAACATATAAATAAAAAAAATAAATTTAAAAAATAATCAAACATATTTGGAGCTTGAAAAGATCTCTTTGATATTTTAATTCAATCCACTTATTTAACAGAAGAGTGAATGGAAAGTCCTGAGATATAAAATGACTTGTATAATATTGTACTATTAAAATTGACTATGTCAAAGCTGAGATTTAAACTCTAAATTTGATGCCCATAATAAAAATGTAATGTCTTGGTATTTGTCACTCTGTCAACTTTGGGGTTAATCATTGTCCCATTTCCCATTTGCTCATTCTTGCTACCAGTTTATTTAATTTAATGCCCATTAATGACCCCAGCCTCTGGAATGCCTGGGTTCTGCACAAATTCTTCAGCTGGTGTTGTAATAGAAATGTCAGAAGCAGGGGTAGCTAGGTGTCACAGTGGATAGAGCACCAACCCTGAAGTCAGGAAAACCTGAGTTCAAATCTGGCCTCAGACACTTAACACTTCCCAGCTATATGACCCTGGGTAAGTCACTTAACCCCAATTGCCTCAGGGGAAAAAAAAGAAAAGAAAGAAATGTCAGAAGCAATTGCCATGTGGCATTTCAGGTGTTTATTGAGAAAGAGACCTAGAGTCTTATTATCTTTAAATTAGGTATAATTCTGAAAAGATGAATTTTACATATCTAATTCAGGGTAGGGTTAGGATTGACTCAGCAATGTTAAACATGAAAAATACACAGAAGAAAATTAAAAGAACTTCAGAAATCAACAAAAACAGGGTAATTGTGTAGCTGTCCTGTTAAATTTAATACATACTTGAATGCAGTTTTACTTACAATCTTCTATTTTTTGTACACTGTTTATTGATAATTATGTTTCTTATTTAAAAAAAAAAGAAAATTTAGCAACAAAAGGCAGGGGGAGAATATACCTTTCCACCCTCCCCCAAAATACCAAAGTATTTGATTTAAATATTAGAAAAGAAATTTGGAGTCTTAACTATGCAGTTCAATAATGAGTGAGTTACCTAATCATAATATATAATCATTTATTGTTAAAACCATAGAAACTTGGAGCCTATAAGTTTTTCTCAGTGTTGCTCTATTCACACTCATATATGCCACATGATTGACCCTTATTAAATAAATAGGCACAGTATCCTTAGTGAGTAAAATACTTGGTCTTCTAAAAACTTAGTCATTGAATCATTCCCACGTATTCAAAGGTAAATTTCTTCTTTGATCCCCTAATTTGTTTTATCTATTTTTATATTCAACTAATGAATCCCACTGGAACTTATGATGTGAAGTGCTGGTCTTACTTAGTTTCCATCAGACCAATTTCCAGCTTTAGCTAGAAGTTTTTATTGAATGATTTAAAAAAATGTATTATGAGTCATTATCCCATTTGATGGGATCTTTGGAAAACTAAATATTTCTAGATTCATTTGCTTCAATTTATTGTGTACCTAAGCTGTTTCCAACTCATGGCTTTTGCAATACTTTGTAGATTTCTTTTTGGGAAACGATCAGCTCTATCATCATCATTTCCAAATAGATAGTGAAGTTGATATACATTAGAGGGAATGGGTATACAATATTTCCCCTTGAAGTTTTCCAGTAGTCTACATACATAATCTTGTGTTTGAAACCCAGAAGTAGTTGCTTTAGGCAGCTATTCCTCCAGTTAATATTCCAGAATATTTTCAGGATCCTTCACAAAAACATTTTTTTTTATTTGGTAAAATAGCATTAAGTAAAAAAAAATATACACATATAATTCCAGGGTAGAGTTAGGATTTATATTTCTATTTAACATACAATGTCTCCATCATCCAGTTTTACAATGTTGGAACAACAAAGAGTAAAGATTTCTTTTTATGTTTTTATACATACCACAATCTTTTGAATATAGTGGTGAAAAGAGCAAAGATATAGGAAGATACAGGAAATGTTTGGATTCTAGGCCTAATCCATACCTTGAACAAAGAAATTGATTTTTCAGTTGTCACAGCCATAAAATGGGAATAATACTGGGGATAAAAATGGGGAAGACTGCTCTGTTACAAGGATAAAATTAAATAATATGGATAAATGAATGAAGGAAAAGGGTCTAATTGAGTGATTATTATGAACTAAACATGGTGGATGCTGATAGAAAAGTGAGACAGCCACTGTTCTCAAGGAGCTCATATTTTAATAAGAGAAGATAAAATGTAGAAACATAAAGACCCAATGAAAGCATGGCAGATAGGAAGGTCAGTGGTTCTTAGGCTATGATAGTAAAATAGAAGGCAAAGAAGCTTTTCATTTTATAAAATCATATCCATTTCTGACATTGAACTTTTGAATAATTCCAAGGTGATGAGAACTTAAATATGTAAGTTGCAAAATTCAATACAAATGTAAGGTATTATTAGCATTATGATGTTTACTCTAAAAGAGGAAATTCCTTAATTCTTTTTATGAGGCATTTGAGGAGTCATAAAATTTTAAGAAAATAGAAAAGCCTTTGCTAAATCTCATAAAAGAAAAATTTTTGATATGACTCATTCTTCCCCTAAGACCTCACACCCAGATAAAGTCAGTATCTCATAAACACAAGCTTAAAAAAAAATAGTCTTTTAAGCTTTCACTGAAAAGAATTACTTATCCTTGTTATCCTTAAGCATGTTGTTGGTGCCTATTGACCTCAATAGCAGTGATAATTAGGGACAGCGTAATAATGATAAAGAATATCCCTTTGTGTTTTTTCCCTCCATAGACATTCTGGTAGCAGGAAAAGAAAAAAAAAATTCTAGATGATTCCCTAACTAGCACAACAAAATATCTCCCTGTCCCATCATTGTTTAGTGAAAATTATTTTTAAAGATCCTAGAGATCTCTGAAAGACTGATGAGAAACATCATCATGTGCTCATCATCATGCCCATCTTATTTGATCTTCAGACCCTTAATAGAGAGTAATACATATATGCATATATGTGTATGTGTATACATATATGTACACATATGGTATGTGTATACATGTACTATATGTGTATATGCATATATATATGTTTATACACACACATACCTAATTTGTCATTTCTTTTGCAAATAAAGAAATGGAGACTGAAAGAAAATAAGTGACTTATCTATGATCACTCAGCTGAGGTAGGATTCAAACCTATCTTTCTGACTCCAAATACTTCTTTGAGAATTAAAGTCAGGCTGTCCACATTGCCAATCATCCAATATTATATGGGTTTCTTTAACCTAAACAAATGAAGTTTCTCGTTTAATTCTTAGTTACATAAATTATAGGTCATCTTTCATTATTCCAAAAAGCCCAAATACTCGAATTTTACTTTCAAATATTTTTTGTGCAAGTTGGAGTTTTGCATTCAACAATTCTGTATCTCATCCCACTTAATCTGAGATGAAAATATTTTGACTTCACTGAATATAAACTGAGTCTTTTATGCTGAATTTTATACACACACACATACACACACACACACAGAGCTTCGCAGCTTCCAAATAAAGATTTAGAAAAGGAAAGATGCCATATAGAACCCTGATACAATAAAAAGAGGATAGGTTAAAGATTAAGAGGGTCTGGATTTAAATCCAAATTCTGATACTCACTATCATATGATATTGGGCAGTTGACTTGAATCAATTAAATCTTGGCTACTTCATCATTGAAATGAGGGGTTAGGCTCCTTGAATTCTGAAGTACTTTCTGACTCCAAATCTTTTGTCAGATGCTTTTATTAGATTTACTAAATAGAGATTCAAAAAAAAATATTTTTCCACCCTCCCAAAAGTAATAATAAGCATATAATTTTTATTGTATATGCCAGAAAGCTTTTATGTATCAAGCTGTTTCTGAAGGTTTGTTTTGATCATAAACCTAGAAAGAATAATTTTAAGTGGATGAGTCAATCAATAAACATTTATTAAATAACTATGACATACCAGGCAATGTGCTAGGCAATGGAGATAAATAGACAAAAAAATGAAAATCTCTGCCTTTGAGAAAATTATATTCCATTGGGTTAAGCAATGCATACATACAAAGTATATGCTATAATAATATAAAGTAAAAATTAGGAAGTTGGGGCAGCATTGGCTAGCAGAATATTAACAAACTTTGGCAAGAGAATTTATATGGGAATAACAGAGAAACTGAGGAGTTGAGAAACTCTTGGTTGTGAGCTTGAAGGACATGAAGTAAGGTGGCTCCTTTGATAGTACTAGGGAAGTTGCGAATAGGGGAGGATTTGAGGGAAAGGATAATGAGCTTCTTTTAGGTATATCCACTTTAAAATATATGGGACATCCAGTTTGAGATATTTTAGTGGAAGATAGAGATACAAGTCTCTTAAGTTATGATTTATAAATAAATCTGAGAAATATCTGCATAGAGATGATGAATCCATGAGAGCTGATCATTTCACCAAAAAAAAAAAAAAAAAAAAGAATAGAAAGGAGAAGAGAACTCAGAACAGAGCCTTGAAGAACATTTACCTTTAACAAAGATGACCTAGGTGAAGATATGAATAGATTGAAAAAGAGCTATTAAACTAGTAAGAAGAGAATCAGGAAAGGGTGTTGTTAACAAAACTTGGAGAGAAGAAAAAGGAGAAAAGGGTGATTGACAATCTTAATAATTGTAGAGAAATAATGAAGGATAAGAATTAAAATAAGGCCATTAGATGTGATAATTGAAAAATCATCAATAATTTTCAAGAGAGTACTTTCAGGTGAATTATGATTTTGAAGCAAGACAGTAAAGAATTATGAGGAAAGTAAATAGAGCAACAATTATAAATGGCTTTCTCTTGGAGTTTATGTAGAAATAGAATGAGAGATAGTTCAAAAGCTAGTGAAGATTGATGGATCAAATTAATATTTCTTAGAATGAGGAAGTATGTTTGTAGATGTTGGTGAAGAAGCCAGTGGACTAAGAGAAATTGGAATTTATTGATAGAGTAGAAAAAAGAGGGAGAAAACTTATGAAAAACATAAGATCATTTGTCCAAGTATAAAGATTTGATTGACAAAAAAAATTCACTTTATTATCTATGATGGGGATGAAGCAAGAAAGTGTCAGAATCCATCTGAGTAATCCGAGATGAGGAGAAATAGGAAAGTGAGGGGAAGTTCTCAGCAAATAACCTTTATTATTTTTTTCAATGAAATATGAAGCAAGGAGGGGAACTGAGGCAAAATGGAATAGCAGAGGAAATACTCAGACATGCGCCCTGATATTCCCCACCAAATAACTTTAAAATAATACTTCAAATTAAATTAAGAGTGGCAGAAGCTACAAAAAATCATGTTGAGACATTCAAGTTAGGAAGTCAGAAGGAAAGATTTGTGACATGGGGGTAGAGCTTGGTTCAGAGTCTATGTGGGTGAAACATTAGTGGTGGGATTGATTGGTAGCAACAAAGGCAGCAATAGTTTTTGGAACTCTCAAGTAAGAGATAGTAAGAGGATCTGGAAAATGGTGAGAAAGAGATTATAGGGGATTCCTGTGCTAGAACTAGATACAGGACTGGACACTATTTGGTAATTCCATTACCTATATGGACTTCTGGGTCACAGTTTAAGAGCAAAATACTTTCATTCACAAAGAGATCTTGGACCCTGAGGAAGAGTATTAATTGTGATTCCAAAGGAGTGGGGTCCCTGAGTAACGATCAGGAGAGCAGTGACCAAACATTTCCCAGATTACAAACTTCTAAACCTTCAGAACCAGCTCTGAAAAAAGCAGTATCAAAAAAAAAAAAAAAAAAAAAAAAAAAAGCCTGAAGCTAGGAATAGCACTTCTTTCTCCAGTGGGAAAAGAGCCCAATTTTATATAAAATTCAAAGTTAAGAAATAGCCTGGGAAAATGAGAAGACAACAATAACAACAAAATATGATTAAAAACTACATTGGTGACAAGAAAGAGTGACACACAAACTCAGAAGATGATATCAAAACAGCTACAAGCAGAGAGTCAAAGAGGAAAAATATAAATTCAGCTCAAATCCAACAAGAATTTCTGAAAAAGCTAAAAAAAATTATTTTCAAAATCAAATAAGAGTATAGAGGGGAAAATGGGTAAAGAGAAAGAAACAAGGAAAGAAAATTATGAGATGGCAATTAACAGCTTGGTTTAGTTCATAAAAGGACTTCAGAGTCTGGTATCTTATTCTGCCAGGTGAACTTTAGAATCTCCCTAAGACAATTCAAAAAGAAACAATTCAGTTTCCTGGCATGGCACTGTTATATTGTCCAGATTTCACAGGCATACCACAATGAGGTCAGCACAATGGCTTTGTAGACCTTCAGTTTGGTAGTTAGTCTAATACCTCTCCTCTCCCACACTTTCCTTAGGAGACTCCAAATACTGAGCTACCTCTGACAATGCATGTGTCAATATCATTATCAATGTAAACATCCCTGGAAAATATCCTGCCAAGTTAAGAGAACTTATCCATAGCATTCAAAACCTGACCACTTGCTATAATTGATGGTTTCCCAAATGGATGGTGTTGCTGTAATAGAGGAAATATATTTTCTTGGTGTTAATTGTCAGGCCAAAATTAGCACAAGCCAAAGAGAATCAATCTATATTTTTTTGCAGCTCAGTTTCAGAGGATGCACTGAGTGAACAATCATCTGCAAACAAGAAATCATTCACCCACACTCCCTCCACTTTAGTTTTGGCTTATAGCCTTTTCAAGTTGAAGAACTTACCATTAATGAGTTAGTTGACTTTGGTTCTGTTTGTCCTCCTTGAAGGTGTTTGACAGCATGGCTCAAAACATCATGTTAAAAGTATGGGAGCAAACTCAATCCTTTTTCATTCCACTGGGAAAACCCAAGAGCATTGTCCATTGTTCAGAACAAGCAGGCCATCATGAAATTGATTTACCATAATGATGAACGTCACTGGGCAAACATATTTTGACAAATTTTTTTTTGCTTTTTGCTGAGGCAATTGGGGTTAAGTGACTTGCCCAGGGTCACACAGCTAGGAAGTGTTTGAGACCAGATTTGAACTCAGGTCCTCCTGACTTCAGGGCTGGTGCTCTATCCACTGCGCCACCTAGCTGCCCCTATTTTGACAAAATTTGACAAAAAAAAATATGCCCTCATAATTGACAGTATCAAAAGCTTTGGTCACATCTATGAATGTTGTATACAGACCTCTGTTCAGCTCCTGGCATTTTTCCTGGAGTTGGGCAGAAAACACCATATTGATTGTTCCTTGGGCCCTCCTGAATCAATGCACACTAATTTTCAGGTAGATGATTTTTTTCCAGGTGTAGGGTCAGCCTATTAAGAACTCTGGCAAGAATCTTACCAGCAATGACCAACAGAAAGACATCCCGGACTTGTCACAGGATAACCTATTCCCTTTACTTTTATAAAATTGGATAATGGAGGTACCCATGAAGTCCTGGGACATAGCATACTCTTGCCATATAATCTGGAAAATTTCAGTCAGCTTTTGTATGAGCAATGGACTCCCTACCTTGTAAATCATAGACTATATATCATTTCTTATAGAACAATAATATTCCAATACATTCATATAACAAAACTTATTCAATCATTCCCCAACTGAGAGGCATCCACTCAATTTACACTTCCTTACTCCTATAAAAAGTGCTGCTATAAACATTTTTCCCATGTGTGTGCTTTTCCCTCTTTTATGATCTCTTTAGGATACAGCAGTAGAGATTCTGCTAGATCAAAAGATATGCAGCTTTACTGTTTTTTGGGCATAGTTCCAAATTATTCTCCAAAATGATTGTATCAGTTCACAACTCCACCAAAAAATGTATTGGTAAGTCAGCTTTCCTACATCCACTTCAACATTAATCATTATTTTTTCCTGTCATTTTAGCCAATCTGAGGGATTGTGGTATGTCAGAGTTGTCTTAATTTGCCTTTCTCTAATCAATAATATAGAGCACTTTTTTCATATGACTTGAAATGGCTTTAATTTCTTCACCTGAAAATTGTCTGTTCATATCCTTTGACCATTTATCAATTGAGAAATGGTTTGTATTCTTATAAATCTGAATCATTTTTCTCTATAATTTAGAAATGAGGACTTTATCAGAAACAGTGGTTGTATTTTTCCCAAAAGTTTCTAATTTTCTTTTAATCTTAACTGCATTGGTTTTACTTGGGCAAAAAGGGTTTAATTTAAAGTAATCAAAATCATCCTTTTTGCATTTCATAATGCTCTCTAGTTTTTCTTTGATCGTAAGTTCCTCCCTTCTCCATAAATCTGAAAGGTAGACTATCCCTTGTTCTCCTAATTTGCTTATAGTATCACCCTTTATGCCTAAATCATGAGCCCATTTCGACCTTATTTGGGTATAGGGTTTTAGATGTTGGTCAGTGCCGAGATTTTGTCACACTATTCCAATTTTCCTTCCAATTTTTGTCAAATAGTGAGTTCTTATCCTAGCAGCTGAAGTCTTTGGGTTAATCAAACACTAGATTACTTTAGTCATTGATTGTAGTAATAGCATAGTATAGTAACTTAGGTCTTGTGAACCTAACCTATTCAATCCATTGATCCATTATTTTATTTATTAGGCAAATGGTTTTGATGACTATAGCTTTATAATAGTTTTAGGTCTGGTACAGGTAGGCCATCTTTCTTTGTATTTTTTCATTAATTCTCTTGAAATTCTTGACCTTTTTTTTTTTCCTTCCAGATGAATGTTATTATTTTTTCTAGTTCTGTAATGTGTTGGCAGTTTGACTGATACGGCACTGAATAAGTAGATTAATTTAGGTAGCATTGTCATTTTTATTATATTAGCTCAGCCTACCAATTAACATTTGAGATTTTTTATTTGTGTGAAAAGTGTTTTGTAATTTTGTTCTTATAATTTCTGACTATCTCTTGCAGGTCAGTTCCCAAATATTTTATATTATCTATAGTTATTTTAAAGGGGATTTCTCTTTCTATATCTTCCTGTTGGGTTTTATTGGTAACATAAACATTCTGATGATTTATGTGGGTTTATTTTATTTTCTGCAACTTTGCTAAAGTTGTTCAATGTTTCTAGTAGGTTTTTTTTTTTTTTTTTTTTTTTTTTTTTTTTTTTTTTTTTTTTTTTGCTTTTTGCTGAGGCAATTGGGGTTAAGTGACTTGCCCAGGGTCACACAGCTAGGGAATGTTAAGTGTCTGAGACCAGATTTGAACTCAGGTCCTCCTGACTTCAGGGCTGGTGCTCTATCCACGGTGCCACCTAGCTGCCCCTTCTAGTAGTATTCTTAGTAGATTTTCTAGGATTCTCTAAATATGTCATCATATCATCTGCAAAGACTGATAGTTTTGTTTCTTCATTATTTATTCTAATTCCTTCAATTTCTTTCTCTTCTCTTACTGCCAAAGCTAATGTTTCCAGTACAATACTGAATAATAAGTAATGATGATGGGTATCATTATTTCACCCCTAATCTTATTGAAGATGCTTCTAACATCTCCATTACATATAATGCTTGCTAATGGTTTTAGGTAGATGCTTCTTATCACTTTAAGGAAAACTTCATTTATTTCTGTGCTATGTAGTATTCTTAATAGGAATGCGTTTTGTATTTTGTCAAATGCTTTTTAAGCATATATTGAGAAAATCATATGATTTCTGTTAGTTTAGTTATTGATACCATCAATTAGGCTGAAAGCTTTCCTGATGTTGAAGTAGTCCTGCATTCCTAGTATAAATCTCACTTGGTTATAGTGTATAATTCTGGTGAAAAGTTGCTGTAATTTATTTGCTAATATTTTAATTGGGATTTTTGCATCAATATTCATTAGGGAAATTGGTCTATAATTTTCTTTCTCTGTTTTGGCCTTTCCTGCTTTAGGTATCAGCACCATATCTATGTCATAAAAGGAATTTGGTAAGACTCATGTTCTTTAAATATTTGATAGAATTCACTTGTAAATTCATCTGGTTCGGGAAATTTTTTCTTAGGAAGTTCATTAATGGCTTGTTTAATTTCTTTTTCCAAAATGGGACTATTTAAGTAATTTATTTCCTCATCTCTTAATCTGGGTAATTACATTTTGTATGCATTCATTCATTTCACTTAGATTATCAAATTTATTGTCATATGATTGGACAAAGTGGCTTCTAATTATTGTTTTAATTTCCTCTTTATTGGTAATAAGTTCACCCTTTTTATTTTTGATACTGATAATTTGGTTTTCTTCTTTCCTTTTTCTAATCAAATTAACCAAAAGTTTATCTATTTTGTTGTTTTTTTCATAAATTTTATTAATTTAGTTTTCTTATTTTCGATTTTGTTAATCTCTTCATTGTTTCAGAATTTCTAATTTGGTATTATTTGGGGGGTTTAATTTGTTCTTTTTCTACCTTTTTTAGTTGCATGCCCAATTTATTGAGCTTCTTTTTCTCTATTTTATTCAAGTTATCATCTAAAGATATAAAATTCCCCCTAAGAATTGCTTTGCTGCATTCCATAAATTTTGGTATGTTGTCTCATTATTGTCATTCCCTTGGATGAAATTATTGATTGTTTCTATGGTTTGTTGTTTCAGTAATTCATTTTTTTTAGGATTAGGATATTTAGTTTCCATTTAATTTTTGGTCTATTTTTTCATGACCCTTTATTACACATAATTTTAATTGCATCATGATCTGAAAAAGATGCATTTACTATTTCTGTCTTTCTGAATTTGATTGTGAAGTTTTTATGTCCTAATGCATTATTGACCTAATGGTCAATTTTTGTGTATGTGCCATGTACAGCTGAGAAAAAAATGATTCCTTTCTATCCTCATCCAAATTTTTCTAAATTAAAAAAAAATTATGTTCACTTCTTTAACTTCTTTTTTGCTTATTTTACAGTTAGATCCAACTAGTTGTGATAGAAGGAGGTGGAGATCCCCCCCCTTGTATAATTCTGCCATCTATTTTTTCTTTCAACTATTTTAACTTCTTTAGGAATTTGGATGCTATACCACTAGGTGCACATATGCTTAGTATTGATATTTAATATTACTTCTTTATCTATAATACTCTTTAGCAACATGCAGTTTCTTTTCTTATCTCTTTTAATTACATCTAGTTTTGGTTTTTCTTGATCTGCTTCCATTTTATGGGAGAGTTCATCCCATTCACATTGACAATTAAGAATACAAACTCTATTTCTCACCATCCTATTTTCCCCAAGTTATACTTTTTTCTCTCCTTTCATCCTTTCCCTCCTCACCAGTGTTTTGCTTTTGACCACCACTTGCCTATACTTTCCCTTTTTTCAGTCCCACTCCTTTCTAATTTCTTTCCCCTTCTATTTTTGTCCTCTTATTAGACTCAACCTTTCCTTTTCCCTTTCCCCTCCTACTTCCCTATAGAGTAAACCAAATTTTTATACCAAACTATGTATGTTATTACCACTTTGAACCAAATCTGATGAGATTAAGATTCAAACAATGTTCATTCCTTTGCCTTCTTTCTTTTAGCTGTAATAGGTCTTTCACACCTCTTCCTTTGATGTGATTTATTCTGTTTTAGCTCTCATTTTTTACTCTTTCGGTACAATCGCTTTTCCATCCCTAATTCCCTTTTTATTAAATTAAAGTCTACTTATACCTACAACCTCTGAGCATACCCCTTCTAGCTGCTGACAAAGATACAGTTCTCAAGAATTACATGTATCATCTTCTCATGTAGGGATGTAAACATTTTAATTTTTTAAAAAATTTAATTTTTTCTTCCATTTAATGTTTATGCTTCTTTGAGTCATATTTGAAGATTGAATTTTCTGTTTAGCTCAGGTCTTTTCATCAGAAATGATTGAAAATGCCCATTTCATTGAATGTCTATCTTTCTATTTGGAAGATAATACTTCATTTTGATGGATGGTTTATCCTTGGTTGTAGTCCAAGCTCCTTTGCCTTTCAAAATATCATATTCTAGACTCTCTGATTTTTTAATGTAGAAACTTCTAGCTCTTGGGTAATCCTGATTGTGGCTCCTAAATATTTGAATTATTTCTTTCTGGCTGTTTGTAGTTTTTTTCTCTTTGAGCTGATAATTCTGGAATATAGCTACTATATTCCTTGGAGTTTTCATGTTGGAGTCTCTTTTAGGTTTCTTTCAATAACCATTGTACTTTCTTGTTCTAGGATATTAGGGCAGTTTTCTTGATGATTTATTGAAAGAGATTGTCTAGACTTTTTTTTTTTTATTATGGCTTTCAGGTAGTTCAGTAATTCTTAGATTGTCTCTCCTGCGTCTATTTTCCAGGTCAATTGTTTTTCTAGTAAAATATTTTACATTTTCTTCTTTTTTAAAAAAAATTGTTTCACTGATTCTTGTTCTCTCATTGAGTCATTCATTTACATTTTTCTAAATCTAATTTTTTATGAATTATTTTCTTCACTTAGCATTTTTACCTCCTTTTGCATTTGGCTAATTGTTCTTTTAAAGGACTTATTTTGTTCAGTGGAATTTTTTTTTCCATTTCGCCAATTATATATATTTTTTTAATTTTCCATTTCACCAAATTTATTTCTTAAGAACTTGTTTTTGTCAGTATATTTCCCCCATTTCACCAAATTTATTATTGAGGAGTTGTTTTCTTCAGTAAAGCTGCTGACTTTTTCTCCCAAACTTTCAAAACTCTTCTGCATAGTTTTCATTTCTTTCTTCCATTTCTCTTACATCTCTCTTTTAAGATCCTTTTTGAACTCTTTCAGGAGATCCTTTTGAACTGGCAATGAGTTCATATCCCCCTTTGAGGCTTCACACAAAGGTATTTAGCCTTTGCTGTCCTCTTCTGAGTTTGTGTTCTGATCTTCCTATCTCCATATTAGATCTCTATCATCAGAGCTCTTTTTGATTTTTTGCTCATTTTTAAAGATTGAGAGATTTTTCAATTGTTCTTTGCAGGGCAACAGTCACTTCTCACTAACTGTGAGAAGACTTTGGGCTGGTGGTGTTTCAGGCTTTCTCATTGTTCTGGATGGGTCTGTTTTGCTGGGGTTTGAGGGCTCACAATTTGCCTTCTATATTTGTGTTGGAGGTCTTACAACCAGTCTGCTGATACACTGGCCTTCTAAAATAGGACAGAGCAGCCAACATGTTATATTTTGGCTAAGTGCCTCCCCCTAGGTTTCCTGCATTGGGTTTCCCCATGCTGGGCCCTCCAGTGCTGTATCACATTCCTCCATGCCAAATTGAAGCATATCTTTCCTGAAGTCTTTCCAAAATACCTTAATCTGGAAAATTATTATACTGAATATTTGTGGGTATTGTCATTTCAAAAATCTGTTCAAAGGCTTGATCTAGTGCTGATTCTGAGGGACCTGGGGAGAGCTCAGGCAGTGTCCTGTATATTCTCTGCAATCTTAACTTCCTCTCAAGAAAAATTATTTCAAATAAAAGAGGTATGCAAGGAAGCATTTTTACACTGGAAAAAATGGGGATGGAGGTAGGCAATGCTTGAACAAAATCTAAATTTGTTCAAATAGGGAAATGCAAACACAAACTTACTCAGCTCACTATAGAAATTTATCTACCCCAAGAAAGGAGAAGGGAGGAAGGATAAAAGAAAGGAGGTGAAAAGGGGGAGGATTAACATAAGAAAGTAACTTCAGAATTGTTTGTAAATCCCTAAGAAAAATTTCACTTCTAACATACATTGATATGGAAAATAATAATCATTCTTTTTTGCCTCTTGACCTAACTTTTTTCTTCACTTTTCACTACAAAAATATATTAATTGCATAATGAAGCTGCACCAATTATCTCCTGAGAATATACAAATGCTACAGAATATATTAATTACATTATAAAGCTGCACCACTTATCTCTTGAGAACATTCAAATATGTGTTGATCCATTATCTATTTCCAACCTTGTACCTTGACTTGGAAAAATGTTGGAAAAACAAGGGAACATATATTTGTTAAGAAAAATAGGTTGAGGTCTTCCGGGGGTGGAGCCATGGTGGCGGAGATCAGACAGGAGTCTCTGTAACCTCCTCTAACCTCCCCTCAAACTAACAACATATGAAGCCTCTAGACTGATTCTGAAGCAAAAAAATCCACAATATCTGGAGAACAACGCGATTCTAGAAGAAGATACTCTGGAAGAACCTCAAAACAGGTCTGTTTTAATGGGGCAGGGGGTGGCCTACTGAACCCAGACTGCAGTGCAGGGAGACCGGGGCAGGGAGCTGGAACAGGGAGCTGGAACAGGAGTTGGAACAGGAGTGGGAGCGTTGTGCTTTTCACACACCTCGGAGTCTTCTGCGAGCCTCTTGGAACAATTTGTCCTGATTGTGGGCAGGTGGTTTGGAGGGTCTGCCTTTTGAGGGGGATAGATTGTGAACCACTGAACCCCTGATGAGCATCGTAATTAGCTGCCATTACACAGCACCTTAAAGCAATCAATCAAACAACAGGACTGATAAGCACCAGAAATAATTCAATCAGCGGAGCTGCCCAGCCCCTAACATAATTCAATCAGCAGAACTGCCCAGTTCCTGAAATAACTCAATCAGCAGAACTGCCCCAGGGCAAATTAAAGCAGCTATCCCACCTTTGCCCTAAACAGACCTCACACCTTTAAAAAAAAATGAATAAAAAACCAAAAAGAGCTCTCACCATAGACAACTTCTATGGAGAGAGGGAAGAACAGACCTCAAATCCTGAGGCCCCTAAAGGTTAAGCAACTCCAGAAAAAGCCCCAAAGAGAGACATAAATTGGTCTCCATGTCACAAGGCTTTCTTTGAAGATTGCATAAAAAATCTTAAAAGAGAGTTAGAAGAAACATGGGGAAACGAAATGAGATCACTGCAAAATAAAATAGAAAAAATGGAAAAAGAATGCAATGAACAAAAAATGTAATTGGTCAATTGCAAAAGGAACTAAAAACAGTAACTGAAGAAAATAAGACATTAAAAATTAGAATCGAACAATTGGAAATTAATGACACATCAAGACTTCAAGAATCAGTTGAACAAAAACAAAAAAATGAAAAGATAGAGAAAAACATGAAATATCTCCTAGGAAAAACAACTGACCTGGAAAATAGATCTAGGAGAGACAATCTAAGGATTATAGGGCTTCCTGAAAGCCATGATGAAAAAAAGAACCTGGACACTATATTCCAGGAAATCATAAAAGAAAACTGCCCTGATATTTTACACCCAGAAGGCAAAATACTCCTTGAAACAATCCACCGATCACCTTCTGAAAGGAACCTAAAAATTAAGTCCCCCAGAAATATCGTGGCTAAATTCCAGAACTATCACACCAAGGAAAAGATATTACAAGAAGCCAGAAAGAAACAATTTAAATATCGGGGAGCTACAATTCGGATCACACAGGACCTAGCAGCTTCTACTTTGAAGGATCGAAGGGCCTGGAATCAGATATTCCGAAGGGCAAAGGAACTTGGATTACAGCCAAGAATAAGTTACCCAGCTAGAATGAGCATTATCTTCCAGGGAAGAAGATGGTCATTCAATGATATAGGAGAATTTCACCTATTTCTACTGAAAAGACCAGAACTGAACAAAAAATTTGATCTACAAACACAGAACACAAGAGAAACATAAAAAGGTAACAAGAAAAAAAAAACTCTTGAGAACTATATTTATGTTATACTTATAGAATGAGGGTTGATTTTATGAATCGATTATTACATTATAATTATGATATGACTACTGTGATTTTATGATTATGATATAATTACTGTGATTTTATGATTATTATTATATGTTTATTGTGATTTTATGAATCTTATGATATGATAAACTGAAAAAGAAATTAGAGGTAGAAAAGGGATAACACTGGAAGAAGAGGAAAAGGAGGTAAAATAAGGGAAATTACATCACATGTAGAGGCAAAGAAAACCTGTAATGATTGAGGGGAGAAAAGGGAGGGGAATGAGAATTGGGTTAATCTCCATATCATCAGATTTGGCTCAGAGGGAATAATAGACGTATTTATAAGGAAACAGGAGGGAAAGGGGGAAAAGAGGGGTGGGTGGGGCTCTAAAGGGGAAGGATTGTTTGAGGGAAGTGGTTTTCAAAAGCAAAACAGTAGGGAGGAGGGAAAGGGGATAAGAAAGAGAAAAGCATAAGCTAGGGCAAATAAGATGACAGGAAATACAGAATTAGTTATTTTAACTGTGAATGTGAATGGAATGAACTCTCCCTTAAAGCAGAAGCAGATAGCAGAGTGGATTAAAAACCAGAATCCAACAATATGTTGTATACAAGAAACACATCTAAACCATAGAGATACATACAGGGTGAAGGTAAAAGGCTGGAGCAGAATCTATTATGCTTCAGGTGAACAAAAAAAAGCAGGGGTAGCAATCCTGATCTCAGACCAAGTAAAAGCAAAGATAGACTTAATTAAAAGAGACAAAGAAGGAAATTATATCTTCCTAAAGGGTACCATAGATGATAAAGCAATATCAATACTAAACATATATGCACCAAGTGGTATAGCATGGAAATTCCTAGAGGAAAGGTTCAGAGAGATGCAAGAAGAAATAGACAGCCAAACTATAATAGTGGGGGATCTCAACCTCCCCCTCTCAGAACTTGATAAATCAAACCACAAAATAAATAAGAAAGAAGTTAAGGAGGTAAACAAAATGTTAGAAAAGTTAGGTATGATAGATCTTTGGAGGAAATTAAATGGAGACAGAAAGGAGTTTACTTTTTTCTCAGCAGTCCATGGAACTTCTACAAAAATTGACCATGTGTTAGGACACAAAAACCTCAAAATCAAATGCAGGAAGGCAGAAATAATAAATGCATTTTTTTTCAGATCATGACAGAATAAAAATCACATGCAATATAAGGCCAGGAGAAAATAGACCAAAAAGCAATTGGAAACTAAATAATTTTATCCTAAAGAATGAATGGGTGAAACAGCAAATTACAGACACAATTACTAATTTCATCCAAGAGAATGACAATAATGAGACCACATACCAAAATTTGTGGGATACAGCCAAAGCAGTAATAAGGGGAAATTTTATATCTCTAGATGCTTATTTGCATAAAATAGAGACAGAGAAAATCAATGAATTGGGCTTGCAACTAAAAAAGCTAGAGAAAGAACAAATTAAAAATCCCCAATCAAATACCAAACTTGAAATCCTAAAAATAAAAGGAGAGATTAGTAAAATTGAAAGTAAAAAAAACTACTGAATTAATAAAT